>PVKZ01000527.1:575528-758640 GCA_004027375.1 Macroglossus sobrinus | reverse complement strand
TCAGATTTATTTTTGTATCTCATTGTCTGGGTTCTATTGACAACATCCTTAAGATGACATTTGACATCTTCCTATGTCTTTTATATTTTCTTTAAATTGATACTTAGATTTAGAAGTTTGATTAATTAAAAATTGATATTTTGGCAAGAATATGCTGTAGTTAGTTGCTATTGTATTTTTTCATCAGGAGGCCTCTATTATGTAATTGCTTCCTTTTAGTGCCTAGATCCATGATCTTAGGGCTGATTTCAAGTGGTAAAATTCTAATTCTATCGTTTCTTTTTCATTAAGACTAGGATTCTCTTTATAATATTATTCTCATTTATTTATCTAGAAAAACAATTTGTACAGAAAGGCAAAATAAATTTTTGATTCTTATCTTTTCTTTCCAGTTTTGAAAATAATGACTGAGTTCTCTAAAATCCTGTTCTGTTAATGAATTGTTGTTACTTTTTCTATAATATTTTTTAAATACTTGAATATGATCTCATGAATTTAAATAAATACGATATATCTCATTGTATTATTCTTCTAGGTGACCAAGCTTTCCTATGACTGAGTCAATGAAAGTGTTTTGAATTTGTTTCCTGAATTTATATGATTCCAGAAGTTTATGAAAACTTTGCTTTATTACATAATAAGATTTCCATGCACATGTAGTGTTTTTCTCGTCATGGACCTGGAATCAGCCATCTCTGAGTTGGAAAGAGTTTTAAAGACTACAATTTGCTCACTGTAAGTTGGTCATTGTCTTGATAATTTCAAGGGACAAAGCTAACAACAATAACAACAAAAATTTTAAATGCCACCTTTATGAGCTTATACTAATACTTTCAAATCAAATTCAGTATTCCAGGTTTGTTATTTAACCTTGTAATCACACCCAGGTTTCATTTATATCTTTTTTTTTTTTTTTTGATTAAAGCTGGTTTTGCCTTGACAATGGCATTGTGACTCACTTGCTTACCCCCCTACCCCTTATCCTTCCACCTTTGTATGCCTGCTTTCTTAATCATTAAGCCTTAGCACAAAAGGCTCCAGCCAGTATCAAATATTTTAAGAATGAAGCCTTGGCTTTAGGTGTGCCTTAGCCCCCCACCATATCAGGCAGAACAGCCCCACAGTGGCCAAGGAACCAGGCCAGGGAACAGACAAGATGGTGCTACTGGCAATTCCAAAACCAGACACAAGGATCAATTACCCCAGCCCTGTCCAATCAGTACTTATAACCTCAACTTTCTTACTTTCTATGACTGATAATTTTTTCTTATGTAATCTGTTCCATTGAGACACTTGGGGAGAGCCAGATTTTTTAGAGCAATAGCTCTCCTGTGTCTTCAGGACTTACAGCTCTCTAAAATAAGCCCTTACTTTCTTTGCTATAAAATCTGTACATAGTTCATTGACTTTAACACATGCAGGCAGATTGACCCTTTGCTCTGGTAACAACCTCATTTAAGTTATATCTCTCTAGACTTTGTCTAATGTGAAAAGCCTAGTTTTTAAATAATACCAATATAAATGACTCCTGTTTTTTCTACAATAGATGCATAATATTCTCTGGATGAAAAATGGAAAAAATGTATAAAACATTTAAATAATCTAGAACCTATCAGCCAAGTATAAGATATAAATCTATTGTGATAAAACAAATGCTTGGGGCCTAATTTAAGAAATTCAGAAAGCAGATCATGTATTCACATAATTTTATTATAGATCAATGACTGGCAAGTGAATAATATAAATACTTATAACATGGAATGTGAAATTCAGGCTTATTTGTTTGGAAATAATATTTGTACACATTATATCAGAATTTCAGTCTTTGAATATATTTATTTTCTTTAATTCAAAATGAGAGGAGTATTATTCATAAAAAAGTGATCATCAATTTTATTTATAATAGAGGTGTTACTGGTGGGGTGATGTGATTTCCAGGGTCACCCCAGTAACATGGAGGAGGAGAGGGATAATGGTACAGAAGCATAGTTAGCATTTTTCCTCAATTCTTCCTCATTGACACAGTGAAGAATTGCAGATTAGTGAAATTTAGAAAAGATTTATTAAAAGATTTATTATATTTTAGAAAGACAAAGCATGCCCCAAGAAGGCACACGATTTCAACAAAGAGCTGTAACAGAGCGCTGTAACAACAACCAACAACAAAAGGACCCAGAAGTGGGAATGTCTCCATTATATTTGGGCCATGTTGGGTGGTTCCAAAGGCGTTCATAGGTGATTGGCATATGAGGTAATTTTAATTGACACTGGCTATTGTATAACTCTTTGCCTAGTGTACATGTGCTTACCAAGAATTCACTCTGTTATTATTAGATTGATGAACTTCTAGGCATAAACATAGTATTATAATAAAGCTTAAATTGTAGGCAAATTAGGTTAGTACTTTCTGCACAGGCATCTGTAGCCAGATTAGGCCAGCTAAAACTATGACCTTCCTTTTTTTTGTCTCTGGGAATGCAGGAGAGATTCTCTAACTTATAATAGGGTGTTTTTTGGGTGGCCTCTAGTCTGGGCCTCTATTCCTTTGTTCCCCTGTCACTCGTGTCTGACTAACTACCTAATGGGATCAGTAAGAGCAGAGGTGAGGTGGCCATGTTCTATTACACTTATATTTTGGTGTTTAAAATAATAATATATTCTGAATAAAATTTTCATAACAATATTAGATTTTAGAATTTTTAAATTTTAAAATCTGAGAATTTTAAAATTTTCAGATTTCATTGGTTCTCAATCTTCATAAAAGCATGTTAGTATCACTTATGGAGGTGTAAGAGAGGAAAGATAATTTTTCCTCTATCCCTCTAGGTTTTTGACTGAGATCTCCCCATAGTAAAAGAGAGATTAACAGGAGAAAAACAAATGAAAGTTTGATAACATGTATATCTCCTGCATATGTGAAAGATAACCCAGGAACAGCAAGTGGCCCAAGCCATCAACTTAAATAACCCTCAGCGAAAGACAAAAGAAAGATTGGAGGAGGGGGTAGCCAGTTATGATAGGTTACCAGGAGAAGCATAGTAAAGAGAAAAGATCCTTGTGCAGATTTAAGTCATTGCCTTCTCCACTAAGAGATTCTAGAGATTTAATCATCCTCCTCTGTCTGGTACAGAGAGGAAGACACTCTTACAAATGGAGACTTCCCTTACCAATGTAAATGGCTCTTCAAAAGGTAACTTCTAGATTTTCAGAGCTGCTCCTGTGTCTGCAGTTTCTTAAAAATAACCAGCTCAAGATAATTTTATGCCAAAAGGACTTCCCTTCCCTTATTGGGAAGCAGAATTTGCCACCCACATGTGACAATTCTGATTACTCTGATTAAATAGCTTTGGAGTCCCACTCTGCCTTTTAAATTACAGACAATCTGATGCTTATCCTGGATGAAGAATTCTAGAAGAATTTACACTTTTTTGGAATGTGAGGTTTTCTTATTATTTTTTTAATGGAAAAATAAACAGGTTTTATAATGACTCAGAGGGAGAAAAAAACTTGGCCTAACACAGTGGTCCCCAATCATTTTTGGCACCAGGAACTGGTGCTCCTATGAGAATCTAATGTCTGATGATCCAAGGTGGAGCTGAGGTGGTGATACTAGTGATGGGGAGTGGCTGCAAATACAAATGAAACTTCACTTCTCACCTCCTGCTGTGTGGCCAGGTTCCTAACAGGTACTGATTGGGGACCCTGCCTTAGGAGACCCTTTCTAGTCTTTATGCTGAAAAAATTAATTCACAGCAGTTCTAAATACTCTAAAATGAAAACACTGAATGCATATAGATTACATTTGAAAGAAGACTTAAGCTTTTAAGAAATTTGATTTTCTATTACTGATATGGTAAATATACACAAATACTACGGGAAGCAAATCATAGATCATTTTCACTAGTTCAGTTAAAAACAAGACAACGAGCCCCAAATGGGGTCACTTATTCCCCATCACCAAATCCAGATTTAATTACAGCTTTGGCTCTCCCAGAAATGGAATCTTAAACCAGTCAATCGGGAATCACCTGAGGAGCACAAATTAGATAATCTGCTGGGTAGACCCTACCATTCCCTTAAGGAAAGTGACCTTGCAATTATCAACCTATTTTGATGTTTCTTAGAACTTCCTTGCTTCTGCTCTCTTCTGTTTATAAAAGTCTTTCATTTTATACAGCTGCTCCTGATGCAGGATGGGGTGAATCCTCCCTCATGAGGAATAAAATCCTATAGTGAGACAGAGAGTTCTTGATTCCGTGTGTGAGTGAGGGTTAGAGAAAAAAAGGAAAGTTCATTAGAGAGGGAACGATGCTCCTCAGATGGAGACATGCTCTCCTCTCAAAGACAGAACACGAGAGAGATCCCAAGTGTCCAAGGAATTCAGTTTAAATCTGTTTTTCTTTCCCAGTAGGGGTCTGTAGCATTAAAGTCACAGGGAAGTAGTTGTTAGTAATCTCAGCAAGAATCTTTCTATAGGTTTTTCTTGGCCTGTCTGTATACAGCACAACCAGATTACCATGTCTACCAGCATGTGGCAGACTCTGAATACAATCTGGTTTAATATTTAATCAATTTGTGTAGTTATCATGCTTCTTTCCTATACTACTCTGAGCTCTTTTCCATCTGCTAGATTGAATGTTGCCCAGTTCATGAATCATTGGATAAAGCCAATAAGCTCTTTAAAATTTACTCAGTTAAATTTTGTTTTTAACGCTATAAAATTATTCAGGATCTAACCGAATTCGGATATCTATTTTTCTTCTCACGGAGACACAAAGAGAGACAGAGAAATGTCAGAGAGAAATGGCAGTGTGAGAAAGAAGGGTCTGGTTTTTCTTCATATGTTTTGAATTTTTAGCATTAGATGTATACACTTCTGAGCTTTGTATATGTTCATAATGAACTGATTCTTTCACTATTATGAAATGTTTTTTTAATACTGGTTGTGTGATATTGCGATTTATAATAAGAAATATATATTTGGTCTTTTTTCTATATCTGGCACAGAGCTTCCAAAACCCTTAGAATTTCCTGAGTAATAAGAGCAATGGGAGCATCTTTTGTTATAATATTTGTTCCTTTGTTCTCAGTTCCTGAAATCCCTTCGGAGCCACAAAGGTGATGGGTGTACTGTTATTCATAACAAGTTCCTTTCCACGTTAACATAAACAACTGAGTTTATGTTAATTTGGTGACTTTTGGAAATACCCTAAAGATGGTGGGGGACTGCTTGTCAGTGGAGACAACCAGGGGATTAGAGGGCTGAAAATTTCAGTCACAGCCCATAACCTCCTGAGGAGGGAAGGACAGGAGGGACATTGAGTTCAGTTACCAATGGCCAAAGATTTATTCAAATATACCTATGTAAAGAAGCTTCATAAAAACCCCAAATGAAAGGGTTTGGAAATTCGAGGAGAGGAGCCCATTCAGAGGGAACGCGGAAGTTCTGTGCCCTTCTCCCTTTCCTCGCCCATATCTCTTCCTTACTGTTCCTGTGTAATATCCCTTTGTAATAAGCCTGTAATCTGGTAAGTAAAATACTTCTCTAAATTCTGTGAGCTTGTCTATAAAATTAGTTCAACCCAAAGCAGGGGTCATTGAAAACTACAATCTAGAACTGATAAGTCAGAAGCACAGCTGTTAAACCTAGGCTCACAACTGGCATCTGAAGGAGGCAGGGGGCCCATTTCGTAGGCATGAACCCTTACACTGTGGGATATGATGCTGTTTTGGGGTAGATAGTATCAGAATTGAGTGTAATTGTAGAATACCCAACTAGTATACAAAGAGTTGCTTGGTGGTTTATGAGAAACTACTTCCTCCTGAGGCAGGAGAGATAGTCCAGGAATGCCCCTTTCTAGAATGTGGCTTTAGAAAATTTTTTCTTTCTTCAGATCTTCCCCTGTTTTAGCTCTGGCAAGGAGAGAAAGGCCAAAACCGTCTTTTTTAGCTCAGACACCTTCTTTGGCTAAGGCATAACCTTTGATTAATTTTTAATATCATTATAATCTCATCCACATTGCAAATATTGCAGCTCCCATCATGCACTTGATACCATGACTGTTCTGGAAACACCATATAAGAAAGAATGAATGGGAAACTGAGCTCCCTGCCTACTGGGAGGAGACAACAAGGCTATGTTAGCACCACATTTCTGGGCTCTACCTCCAAAAGAACAAAAGTCCTGAACTTAAACATTCTTCTCTCTCTCTCTCTCTCTCTCTCTCTCTCTCTCTCTCTCTCTCTCTCTCTCTCTCTCTTTCTCTCTCTTTCTCAATCTCTCTCTCTCTCTCTCCCACTCTCTCCCTCCCTCGCTCCCTCCCATTTTCTCTCTTTAGTTCACTTGCACTCCTCTCTTGAGTGTATACTTTTGCTTTAATAAATCTCGCGCTTTCCTGCTTGCTGCTGACCTTGAATTCTTTCTCACACCATAAGAACCTGGTCACCCGAGCTCCAAGCTCTCCAGCAACACTCCCGCCACATTAAAAATTGGGTCCCAAATCCCTTTTACTGGTAATATATTCTTCATTCCAAAATCTATTCTATCGGTTAGTTTTACCGTTATGCCAGCTTTCTCAGAATTTGTTTTTGCATGTCATATGTTTTTCTGTCTTTTTACTTCTAACCTATATTTGACTTTATATATTATGTATAGGCAAAATATTATTGTCATGTTTTTATACATTGTATTATCTCTAGTATTTGATCTTTTAAGACAATATAAATTTACTGTAACTATCAGTATGGCTTGGTTTAAGTGCCTCCTTGCTATTTATGTTCTATTTTCTCAATGTGTTCTTTGTTCATTGTACTCTCCCCCTTCTACCTCTTTGATCACATATTCTTTACTATTCTATTTCATATTAACTATTTTTATCCTCATGTTCTAATTTATCACCACCTCTTTGATTTCCTTTTTTGATGCTTGTATTAATGTTTAAATCATGCAGATTGATCTAGATTTTTCTATAGGCAAACTGATTTTTAGGATGCAAAGAAAAAGGAGGGATCCAAAAAATGATAAAATCAATTATGAAGAGATAAAAGCATTGTACCCAAATTTATATATTTTAAATATATATATTTTTAATTAAAAATGACTAACATTTAACTTTAGCTTGTCATTTGATCTAACATCTTTTAGTACCTCTTTATAGTAACAAAATAATTTTTAATTGAGAAATGTACTTATTTTACATGGCTTTTAAATAGCCTAAATACTATTTTACTATAGCAAGTAGAAAAGGACTGTTGATTTACACTAACACTATCATATTTTATCTAATGGAATTTACATTTTCTATTTACATAATTTTATGTTTCCTAACGCAAGGATAAGACAAATTATGAATTGTGAGAAGATTCAGAGATATAAATTATATTAGTAATCAGAACAATTCTATATCTATAGAAAGAGAGCTAAGATAATCATAATTTATTCTGGAATATGTATTTATGAAGTTTTATAATAAACATTTAAGATATGTGAACCTGGCAAGCTAAAAACTAAAAATTAAATATTTAACTTATGAAACAAGTATGAACTACACTACAACAGTTAAAAGACAAGAAATATCATAGTTCTTTAATACTTGAAATTCTGTTAAATCTGGCTCAAAACACGAATCAATAAAATAAGCCATAATTTTCAATGTCAGGCATTACAGCCATGGGCCGCAGAAGGACATTTCAGGCAACGATGGACTGAGTATATAATGGTGCTCCCATAAGATTATAATGGAGCTGAAATATTCCTATCACCTAGTGATTTTGTAGCTATCATAAAGCCACAGTGCAGTACATTATTCATGTGATGCTGGTATAAACAAACATTTTGTGCTGCCACTTGTAAAAAAAGTATAGCACATACAATTATGTACAGTACATTAATACTTGATAATCAACAACTATATTATGGGTTTATGTACTTAGTATACTTTTTGTCATTATTTTAGAGGGTACTCTTTTTCTTTATTAAAAAAAAAAACAGTTTGCTACAAAATAGCATGCTGTGTTATACAGACTGAAGCCTCAGATGTCTCCTGTTTGCCATGTATCTTGATTGCATTATTTTCTCATGTGCTTGATTTAATCTCCTGTTGTTTTGTTCATCACAGCCCCTAAGTGTATAGAATCCACTGCTAATGTTGCCAATGTCAGGGAGGGTAAGAATTATCTTCCTCTAACCTTCTTTAATTCTATGGCTGGACTAATAATAAACAAGACACTAGATTGATCAGAGGAAAAACAATTTAAGACATGCTTACAGAGGAATCATAATGTGATGCTTCTATTATAAAATGAAGCTCAAAGATGTGATCAAACTAGGCACCTTTTTATACTTTTTAGACAAAGAAAAAATAAACTTGTAAGAAGTTGACAAGTCAAAGAAAATGAGTCCTCTTTAGAAAGGAATCTAAGCAAGGTTTGGGCTTAGGTAGTAAGTTAGTAAAGGCTTTACAAGATTTGTTTATATAGGCTTGTTTGACTGGATTCTTTAAACCCTTGTGAGGCTGTCTCAGTTCTCAAGAGCAGCAAGGGCACCTATCATATGGAGACGGCCTACATTTAGAGACAGAGGAGAGTCAGAGAGTGCCTCCTTTACTGCTTATTTCTCAAGTGATTTTAATTTGAAATAATCAATATGCCTTTATGAAATATTTTGGGACAGCCTGCCCTGGGCCATGACACCAATAAACATCCATATACAGTGAATGACCTAGAAACAAAATTAAAAGTAAGGACTACAAAGGTGAAAAATCAGTGATGGTTATTGCTATCCAGTCAGGCATGTCCCAAACATTCCACCACAGAAAGAACAAGACCAAAGTAATGGAAATTGTTAAAGGATCTGCTTCATTCAAGGCAATGAGACTACAAAAATATGAGAAAAGGCCTGTATCAAACATGGAGAAACTTCTAGTGATCTGACTTGAACACCAGACATAGAAACATATTCCTCTTACACCATGACGATTTTAGCCAAAGCAAAACGTTTGTTTGCAATGTTGAAAGAAAAGGCTGGAGCTGACCATGATGTTGAAATTAGTGCTAGTTTTGGGTAGTTTAAAAGATTCAAGAGTCATGTTCATTACATAATGTGAATGTGAGTGTTGAATCTACAAGTGCTAATGTGAAGGCAGCTGAAGAACTTTTTTAAATTCTAGATAAGCTGACTGTGGAGGAAAATTACTTGTCAGAGCAAATATGCAATATGAATGAAGCTTCCTATTTCAGAAATGGATGCCTGAAAAGATCTTCATTTATAAGAAGGCCAAGTTAATGCCAGGTTTTAAGTCCTTTGAGGGCAGGAAAACAGTCTTTCTTGGGAGCAATTTTTCAAGCTATAAATTGAAACCTTTTGTAATCCAGAAGTGTAAGAACCCCAGGGCCTTAAAGACATATCAGTAAGCACACACTGCCAGTGTACTACAGGAACAATAAGAAGTCATAGATGATCCAGCTCCTCTTTTAAGATACCCTCCTGAATTGTTATATCAGCAAAATGAAGAAGTACTGTTTTTAGAATGACACACCTTTCAAGATTTTGCTTATTGTTGCTGATGCTCCCAGACACCCTCCTTTTATTGGTGACCTTTATCCTAATATCAAAGTGATGTTTCTCCCTTCTGCCTGGAGAGTACCTTTGCCTAAGCTATTGCTTCAAGTGAGGGAGACAATGAAAAGACACTGATGCAATTCTGGAAGGATTACAGTATCCATGGCTGCATCAAGAACCTTGCTTGGGCACCCATGATTTCAGAGGATTTGCCAAGGATGAAGAGATTGAAAAATCAATAAAGTTGTTGTTGAGGTGGCAAACAACTTTAAACTGAATATGAATGATGATTATATTCAGAAGCTCCTAGAGGTGGTTCCTGCGAAGTAGATTGATGAGTTGTTGTTGAAACTGGAACAGAAACATATAACTGAAGAAGACTCAAGATAAAAGGAAACCATAAGTGAAGAAAAAGAAGAAGAACCCCCAAGAAAATTCACAGTGAAGGGCAAGAAGCTCTTGCAGAACTCAGCAAGCTTCTTAAAAAGTTTGAAAACATAGATCCCAACACCTAAAGGTTATTCTTATCAGAGACAAATGTTCATAGTACATTATCTGCTTACAGGCAAATCTATGATTTAAAAAAGAAAGAATTAGAAACAAACCAAGCAAACTATTATGGACATATTTCTGAAAAGAAAGACACTTCCTCAGGCAGGTTCTTCAGGAGGTATTCAGAAAAAGACATAGTTATAAGGAGTTGACAGCTCTATGCCTGTTATTGCCCCTGAAGACCTTCTAGTGGGACAAGATGTGGAAGTAGAAGATGGCAATATTGATGATTCTGACTCTGTGTAGGCCTAGGCTAATGAGTATGTTTGTGTCTTAGTTCTTCACAGAAGAATTTACAAAGTAAAAAAAAAAATGATGAAAAATAGAAAAAAAAGATGACAAAATAAGGATGTAGAAAAAAAATGTTTGTGCAGCTCTATAATGTGTTTGTATTTTAAGCTAAGAGCTGTTACAAAAGAGTCAAAAAGGTTTTAAAAAATTGAAAATTTATAAAGTGAAAAGGAACCCTCATACACTGCTGTTAAGAATGTAAATTAGTACAGCCACTATAGAAAACAGTATAAAGGTTCCTCAAAAAATGAAGAGAGCTTTCATATGACCCAGCAATCAATCCCTCTTCTAGGTATCTACCTGAAAAATGTGAAAACATTTATTTGTAAAGATAAATGTACCTCTATATTCAATGCAGCATTATTCACAGTGTCCAAGACATGGAAACAACTGAAGTGTCTTCTAATAGGTAATTGGATAAAGATGTGGTACATATATGCAGTGGAATACTACTCAGCTATAAAAAAAGATGAAATCCACCATTTGCAACAACATGAATGGATTTTGGTAATATCATGCTAAGCAAAATAAATCAGATGGGAAAAGTCATGAACCACATGATTTCACTCATATGTGAAACATAAAACTGAAAACAACAAATGAACAAACAAAACAAACAGACAAAAACTCATAAACACAGACAGGAATATAGTGATTACCAGAGGGAATGCAGGGTGAGAGGGTTGAAGAGGATAGAGGTCAAATACATGTTGACAGAAGGAGACTAGACTTTAAGTGGTGAACACACAATGCAATATACAGATAATGTGTTATAGAATTGTACACCTGAAACCTATATAATCTTATTAATTAATGTCACCCCAATAAATTTAATAAAATTAAAAAACGGAGTTATAATAAACTCAGGTTATTATTGAAGAAACATTTTTTAAAATAAATTTAATGTAGCCTAAGTGTACAGTGTTTATAAAATTTACAGCTGTGTACAGTAATCAATATTTAAACATGGTGTTCAAGTTTGTAGTGTAGGACCAATAGGCTATACCATATAGCCTAGGTGTATAGTAGGCTATATCATATAGGTTTGTGTAAGTGCACTCTATAATGTTTACACAACAATAAATTGGCCTAATTATGGATTTCGCAGAATGTATTCCTATTATTAAACAACACATAATTGTGTCTTTTTCAGTATCGAAAGGATGTTAAAGCTTCCCAGATATTTATGTTTCTAGAAAAATGGAGAAGGGATCAGGTTGTTGTCCTCAGTACTTTTGCTTCTTCTGCAATAATTTTATATATATGGGCAAATGCAGCATGTTTTACCCTCTACAAAACAAGCTCTCCCCATGGTTTGAACACGCCTATCCTCTGCCACCACATTGGCCATGGAGACTTCCATTGTGTTGTGATGGTTGTGGATTTAAATGTCAGTTCTACCAAGTTCCACAATCCTACTTTCATTTAGTGTTTCTGGAGTATTACATTTAAGTTCAGTTCCAATCACTACCACCCACAGAAACTTGCAGCTCCATTTCCATTCCCATTCTCAGGGAACTATCTGGAATGTAAGATTCTGTCCTTTTATTTCCCAAAGCTTGTACCTTTATTCCTTTCCCTCTCACAAAATCTACTTACTTACTCTAAGGGCCTAAATTTTGGGAAATAAAGCCTTGTTAACACTCTTCTAGAAGTAAACAAAGCCTCTATCTGCAGAATGAATGACCCTGTCTCCCCTCATCTGGGGTATCAGACATTCTTTTATGAATAGACAATAGCTTATAAAACAGCTAATTTCATAACAGACAATTCTGCTGCATTAACTTGTTATATATTGCTCTTATTTACTTATTTCTTTGGCAAAGGATGTGTTTCTTGCTATGCTGGTAAAGTTTTAAATGACAGCACATATTAAATAACTAAAGATATCATAAATAGTCACAGCGAAAGCCATAGTACTACTTCAGGTAGCAAACCTCTAAACTGCAAGGTAGTAAAGTGCTAAACCTAAGTGGTCTTCAAAATTTACAAAGAAGTATTAAAGCAAGATACTCAATCATGAAGTTAATTTTAGTGGAAAATAAATACGCAAATACTCATGCCCATCCTAATGCCCTTTGATGGTGCAATTCTGTCCTTTAACCTACCGTAAGATAAAATGAAGGGCACCACAACAAAAAATGAAGCCAAGAAGAATGCAAATAAATTGATCAACTTTCTAAACCTGAAAGGTTCTGACATTTGATGATTAAATGTATAAATATTTGCTAGATACATTAAGCATTATTTAGGAATGTAAACATTTAATCATCAATAAAAGTTGGTTGTGGGGAGGGGTAATTTAGTTTTTAAATTATCAAAAACAACTTTGCATTTCAGGTATGGTGAAGGACTGTGGAGGTGATTACAAAAATCTAGAAAATAGATAAGGTTGTTTTGGGGTTCTGATGGACGTGCAGATGAAGCTGATTGATTGAGGAAAAGGAATGAATGATTATGGGAAGGTGTTGGTGAAGTTTAGGGAGGCCACTGGGCTGATGTTATCCCAGGTAGTCATTTAATACTTTTCATATATCTGGGATTTCATATTATTGCTAATTTTCAGGTGAGAAAATCAGAGCCCACACAAATAATATGGCAGGGCCAATATCAGGAAAGGCAAGGTTAATGAGAGGAAACCATTTTGTATTTTTGGTGTTTTGATCTAAGAAAAGATGTTAGATTATGTTATTAAATGGATATTTTAAAGTTATCCTAATATCATGGATATATCTACATTAACTATGTCAATAAATACAAATCTAAGGATTTAAACTCATAATTTGAGTCCTAAGGAAGAAAATGTGAGATAAAATTAGCTTTAATGTCAAATGGTAATTAACTGTTATATAGGAGTGGAGGATTCTGAAATAATATAAACAGGGTAAACCTACTAATAGCCAATTAAGCTGAGTTATGAATATTGGCCTTCAGTTGAGTCCTTTAGTCTGCTTTTACTAAAACTGTATCCTCATTAGAAGACAAACTGGTTATTATCTTTAGAAGATGATTTAGTCCTATGTTTATACTGATTTATGTAAATCATATCTTTTTATTCTCTTTTTTAAACCCCGCCACCTCCCACTTGCACCCCTGACCCATAGATGTTGCCATTTCCCCTTAAGAACAGGATCTCTGAAGGTGGGGTGTCCCCTCCCACATGCTCGTGGCATGCGCCTGGGACCTGGGGTATGGTTTGCAGCTTCACCTGGGGTGCAAACCCAGGACCTTCTGCATTATGTAAAACATATCTGTTTAATTATGGAAGGCTCAGAAACTCAAGAAAGCCTTAAGTAAATCTGTTATGATAGTTAAAAATTATTACTGAAGAAAAAATTCAATGTATCTTTATTCTGTTCTACTTCATATAACTTCCAAGAATTTTGAGAACTTTTAAAAGCTGGAGAGAGAAACTTTTTAGAAATACATGTCTCTTATGTTTTCATATGTACATATAAATATATTATGTTTATATTTATATTTTATGAGTATTTTAATATATGTGTATCTATATTGAATCTATATGTATATATATTCACATATATATCTAATAAAGTACCCATGAATATGCATATGTACATACACATATGTATAAATACATACACAAGCTGCATATATATATATATATGTATGTATATATATATATATATAATATATGATTAGTTCTAGGCATTATTTTAAATAAATTTTTAAGATATTTTTAGATTTGTGAGAACATTGCAAGTTAGTTCAGAGTTTTCATATACCCTATACCCAGTTTTTCCTATTTTTAACATTTTAAATTTCATGGTATATTAGCCACAATTCCTGAACCAATATTAACAAATCATTATTAATTAAAGCCTATCCTTGTTAAGATTCTTTAACTTTTTCCCTAATGTCTCATATGTTTCAGGATTTCGTGCAGGATATCAAATTACATGTTGTCCTCATGTCTCCATAAGCTCCTCTTGGCTATAACAGTTTCTAGGCCCTCTTCCATGGCTTCATCTTCACAACAACCCTACAGGTTTGCAGCCCATTTTACAGATGATAAAATCATGACTTTCAGGCATATTATATAAGAAGCCATGGGAATTTAGTTCATGTCTATCTGATTTTGATATCAACTCTTTTCATACTATACCTCAGTCACTTTTATTTATATAATTTTACCAAAACTGGCTAAGACTTAGTACATTGAGAGAATAGTAGGCCACATATAACCTTTTCAAAAGGCACAATGTAAAGACATATGAAAAACAGAATATGAGTTGTCAAATTTTTGTAACATTTAATTTTGATTGTATATTGAACATAATATATATAATAGAGTTAGCATCCAAGATTATAGGTGGTCAGTGGTGATGATTTCACAAAGTACTGAAATCTCTAGCCTCTCTTATCAGGAGAACTAGACACTAAAACCTATGGCCTTGAGTGATGGAACTAAAAACACCCTATTTCTTCTTGGCCTAGAGTTAATGGGGCTGCCCATCTCAAGAGGACCCACAGGGTCTTGGGCAATAGACACCTTAGTGGCGATTCTGACACTCATAACCAAGGTTCTTTCCTTGTCTTCCCTTGAATTTCTGAATGGTGTGTTCTGAATGTTTGTGTACACCCAAAATTTGTATATCAAAATCCTAACCTCCAAATATGGTAGTATTAGTAGGCAGGGCTTTTACAAGGTGCTTAAGGCATGAGGATGAAGCCCTAAGGATGAGAATTAGTTCTTTATAAAAGAGAACCCACAGAGATCCCTTGCTTTGTTCACCCTGTGAGGACACAAAGAGGAGATGCTGGCTATAAATGAGAAATAGTGTCCTCACTGGATTGCAGCCCTACTGATGCCTTGATCTTGAACTTCTTGGCCTCTAGAACAGTGAAAATAAATTTTTGTTGTTTATAAACCACCTAGTCTCTAGTGTTTTATAATAGCAGCTTGAACAGACTAAGATACTGGGCCTCTAAAAATTCTGACATAACTTGGGAAAAGATTAAGACTCCCACCATATGACTAAGGAAGGATCTCTAGCTAGCTCTGAGATAGTTATAAGTCAGATTTAGTTAATTAATGCAATAGAGATGTGAAGGTGTTTCTCTTTTCTGTATCATATTATTAGGTACTAATATTTTATTTGATTCTATTTTGATAGAATAGTAAGACTGAAAGATTGAAGAGGATATTTCAGTGTTTTTCAAAGACTGTGTTCTAAAACACAAATATCATGCAAAAAACAATTTTTAGGGTCACAACACTAATTTATATATATAATTAGTGTAGAAAAAATATCAGAATACACCACAGGTATTAATTATAAATATTGTTCTATGAAGTCTACATGCATTTATTAAAGACCGTGTTAAAGATATTTCACAATATGAGACATAGTTGAAACAAGGTTGAAAACCACTACTTTAATCCTATATACTTTGCTTAAATACTTCCAAAGTTGGAAAATTCACTATCTCTTCCAATAGCAAACTCAATGTTGAAGTAATTGTAAGTAAACATAAAAACATTTTCCTTTTGTTGAGTTGAAATGTACCTTCCTATCATTTCTTTCCCTTCTTATAGTGCCCTTTTAAGCATTACACAATATGTCTAATCTTTCTACTCCATTTTACTTTTTAAAATTTATTTGAAGTCATTCTTAACATTGTATGACCTTGGCTACATGTTTGTATTTCATCTGACTGTTTACAGGAAGGAAACATTCCTATCTCTCTTATTCCTAACTTGCTTTTCTACATTCCATAAATATATAATTATAGAAAAAGTTATTATGATTTATAGACTAAAGGGTTTGTGATCTATTAAAATCATCTATAATTGCAGGCACACACTATTATAATATAAAATTGTTGGGAGCCATTCTTGCTGAATGCCCTACAGACAGGGTTAAAGTTGCCTGCAAGCTAGAAGTGTGCAGAGCAGGTCGAGGCTATGCAGAAGGAGGAATTTTGGCTTAATGGAAAGAGTTTAAAGTTCCTTGACCCAAAGAATAAGAAAAGGAAAACAGGAACAAAGATGTTTTGAGAGAACTTATGTAAATGTCAGCAATTGTTAGAATATCTGTGGGTTTTGCTTTTCATGCATTTCCAAGGGTATAAATATGCTGTGCTAAATAAACTCTGGGCGACAGTATTTACTGTTAGCCCTCCCGACTCTTATCTTTTGTCTCTCTTTTTTTCTTAATCCTCACTCCCCTTCTTGGGAACTGTTCGCTCTTAGCCGGGTGGCTCCGGCATAAAATATTATTAAATTATAGTTATTAATCAGTCTTGGCAATTGAAGGAGAAATATATATTCTCTGGAAAGCAGTGTGAATGCAGTATCTTCTGGAAATCACATTCGTCAACATTTTTGTTTGCTATCTGAGCCAGGAACTTGATCCTACAGAATTTGCAGCTTAGCGTGTGTTTAATGAATACTCTGTATATACCTAAAAGCTGAGTAAAAGGAGAAGCTGGAGCAAATAGAGAATTACCATAGAAAACCAGACTGTCAGGTTCAATTTAGATCCTTCTACTCCTGTTACTCAGGGTTAAACAGGGACACCTCAGAGCTGCTGCTATAGATAGGCATGCAATTCTAGGAGTAGCAAGTAGCTTGGTCACTTTATTTCTCAAATATATTTCTTTGGCTGCTGATGGAGCATGGCCCACTTTCCACAGCCAAGCTTATCTCTGTGGTAAGACATCAATACAATTTAGTGTCACAGCAATTTGTATTGGATCAGTTACATGTTGGCTTAATAGAGCAGACATTTTGACATTATTATGAGGCATTTACAACATAAAAGTTACAAAAAATCCTGTCTGTTGGCCTAAAATATTTTGACATTTCACTCTGCTCACTAGAAGAAGCCAAATTACAGACTTTCTTTTTAATGTTAAAGGGTTGATTCCCTTCTCATTAATTAAATCTCCAAAGTATTTGGAATTAAGCTGTCAGGTTTTATAAATGAAGCAAAAGGCATTCTAATTTCTCATACTGTGTATCTCAGAATTTAAATTACAGCTCTAGGAAAAGAAGAGAATATTGTGATTGTGCCTTCTCTATTTGGATATCACCGCAGAAAGGAGAGAAGAATGTTTTTCTATTACTTTGAGATAAATAATGGTGAAGTAGGTATTGGCAGCAAAGCATCTTTCAGCTACAGCAGTGCAGTGAACCTGTAGGCAGTACGTAGTCAGAGGGCTCTGCAGGAAGAATCTGGGCATATCTATTATAGGATTTTATCCTGTAAATTTATGAATTCACCAGTGTATCTTCATAAAGGACTCTTAAATCTGAGACCTCCTTGGTTTCCGAAACCTTGTGGTAAACCACTGCAGATTACTAGAATTGCATCCTCGAATTGAATCAAGCTAGCAAATAGCGTGCGTGCGCGCGCGCGCGCGCGCGCGCGCGTGTGTGTGTGTGTGTGTAATACTGAGCACAAAGCAGGAGACAAAAGAAACAGAAGTGTGCCACTATCCAGAATTTTAAAATCTGCTGGGGTCCAGGAATGTGATGTACGTCATGGCCAATTAAAGGCGGCATAAAAACAAAAGAGTTAGAGGGTATGATAGAATCTGTATTACAGGAAATGTAAAATTTTAAATGCACCTTGAGGAAAATAGAGGATTCAAATTGTTAAAAGAGAGAAGGACTTTGAAATGAGATTATTAAATATTAGTGGTGTTTCCAAAATTCCTTATGCCTGAGAATTATTTGGAGAGTATCTTAGCCTGCTCAGGCTACTATAGTAATGACAGAATAACACAGACCGAGTAGCTTATAAGACAGAAATTTATTTCTCACAGTTCTGGAGGCTGGGAAGTTCAAGATCAAGGTGCCAAAAGATTTAATGTCTGGTGAGAGCCAGATTTTTTGTTTATATAGGGTCTTTTTATCACTGTGTCTCAAGAAGGAAGATAGTTCCTCCAGTTTCTTTTTTATAAGCTCTGCCCTCGTGATCTAAATCAACTCCCAATGGCTACTAGGATTTAACATATGCATTTTGGAGGAACACATTCAGTCTATAATAAAAGGAATGTTAAAAGGTAATATATACACCATATCCAATGAATTAAGAAAATCATTGGATGGAGAGTGTGGGTGAAGATCTATATTTTTAACAAAAACAATGCAAACAAACTGAAAGCCCTTGATCTACTTTCTCATTATCTGTTTCCTTTTATAGAAAAACAAAGACTTGTATAGTCTTCATAAACCTAATTCTGATACTCCATCCTATGTTCTTTTGAATGCATAAGAAAATCAGTTTTTTCTCCCACTATTTTACTTATACACTTATCAGGGTCAAGAAAGGTTTCCATTTTGCCATTTCTAATGTTGATTTTCATTCTCCATCTGTGAATGACAAATTCTCTGGCTTCTGTGGGACTGAGGATTTCCCTAGATATGAGGTATCAGTGGGAAAACCTGAGGATCTGAGTAAAATGGGACAGCTGGTTATCTCC
Organism: Macroglossus sobrinus; assembly: GCA_004027375.1. Taxonomy (NCBI): domain Eukaryota; kingdom Metazoa; phylum Chordata; class Mammalia; order Chiroptera; family Pteropodidae; genus Macroglossus; species Macroglossus sobrinus. The sequence continues at coordinate 739,784 of PVKZ01000527.1, read as the reverse complement.
TCTTTTTGAACTACTTTCTTTACTTTAACTGAGGAAGGATACTCTCATGTTACTCATCCCTCATCGTCATAGGCCACTGCTTTGCTAAACTTTACTTCTCTGACCTCATTTTCTTAAATATTTCATCTTCATTCAGATCATACACATTGGCTTCCATGCTGTCCCTGGACCACTGGAACTAATACTACGCAGGTATTTACACTTTTTCTTTACTTTATCTCTATTACTTTAATACTGTACCTATAGATAGCTACTTGATCTTCTCTGCCACCTCTCTGTAGTAATGTCACCTTCACAATGGTTTTGTTAATAACTACACACTTGCATCTTTTCCTCACACTTGCATATACCAAACTTCATCTCTGTTGCTTTTTTTTTCCTTCATGAACTTATCACCAAATAATTTAATTCTATTTATGTATAATAAATAAATGTAATATAATGTTAAATATACTAAATATAATGTTAAATATGTTAAAATTTATATATATTTGCTATAATAAAAATATCATAACATAGAAACATGTTTTCTCCAACAGAATGAAAACTCCATGAAAGTGGGCACTTTTTCCTCTACTTATTCTCTCATCATTTTATCTTAGTACTTAGCACTTAAGACATATAGTTGAAGTTCAAAAATATTTGCAAAATGAATAAAGTCCTCACTCTCTTTAGACAGTATTCTAGACAAGTTATACAAATTAACCTTTTGGTTCTCAAAACAACCTAATGAAGATGGCAATATGATTGACATTTTACAGAAGTCAAGCAGAGGTAAACTGGTGAGACAGAATTCAAACATAGGTATTCCTGATTTGAGTCCTGGAACTTAAATACACCATACTACCTTCTGTTGGTTTATAGAATAACTCCAAGTGAGAGAGTGGCTGGTTAATACGGTCAGGTTAATTTTTTTGAAACATAATAAAAAAGATAAAAATGCTAGGTCATATGGTAACTCTATTTTTAATTTTTTATGGAACCACTAAAGTGTTTTCCAAATGGTTGTACCATTTTACATTTTCATGAGCAATGTGCAAGCATTCAGATTTTTCTACATCCTACTAACACATTATGCTAAGCTAAAGAATCCTAAAACATCAGATCACATATTGTATAATTCCATTTAAATAAAGTGTCCAGAATAGGCTAATTCATAGGGAGACAGGGTAAAGAAGGGAATGAAGTTGATGGCTAATGAATGAGGGTTCCTGTTTGAGGTATCAAAACTATAGTTGTGATAGTTGTACAACCCCCATGATATTACTAAAAACCCCTGAAGTGTACACTTTAAAAGAAATAATTTTTTGGTGAGTTATAGAAAAAAAAGGTAAAAATAACTAAAAGTTATCAAGTAATTGAAATAATTAAATGATTTATGTGTTGTTACTAGAACTTTTAATTGTATGTTCTGATTTCTAATTTCCACAAAGACTAATAGTTTGTTTTTTATTTCCACTGATGTAGCCAGTAAAGGGATAAATTACCTAAAGAAATGCTCTCCATCTTTTTGTATAGATGTATCCAACAACTTTCTTGAAATTTCTAATTAGTTCTAATAATGAATTTTTTTAAATGGTCATATTATCTGCAAATACATTTTCTCTTTATATTTCTTAGCTATTACTTATTATTTTATAGTGTTTTGTTTTGTTTTACTCTAGTGGAATGGCTCTCCAATAAATATTGATTATAAACCTTGGTATCAGATAACCAGTATAATGTTATGAATTTTAAAGAGGTACAATATTGTAATTTTATTTTGTTATTATTTTTTAACTTTTAGGTGACACAATCCTTGGTTGACCTCACAGATTGCAAGGACCTTGTCATTTTACAATCCTTTATTTTTTATTTTTTACACTTACAGCACCTGGTCTTCCTAGGTGGTCTCCCATCCAAGTATTTAACCAGGCCGGACCTTTGCTTAGCTCCCGGAATCAGATGGGATCAGGCTTGTTCAGGGTGGCATGACCATAGACTATATTGTAATTTATAAGGAATATATATTTAATTTTTCAGATGACCAAAATATATTTCTGATATATATTTGGTCTTTATCCACAGTTCCTGGCTTACAGCTCCACAAACCCTTGGAAATTCCTAAGTGTAGAGGTGAAGGTGTCTTTTGTAATGTTAATGAGTGACTTAAAGGCTGTGCCCAAGGATTGGGGCTGGATACCAACAGAACCAATCCTGTGATTAGAGACATTAGAACTTTCATTTCTACTCTCTGAGCTCTGGGGAGGGGAGAGGAGGTATAATCAAATACAAGTGGCCAGTGGTTTACTCAATCATGCTTATGTAATGAAACCTCCATAAAAACCCAAGAGGACAGGTTTTGGAGAGCTTCTGGGTTGGTGAGTACATGAAGATTCAGGAGAGTGGCACACCTGGAGAGGGCATGGAGGCTCTGTACCCTTTCCCCATACATAGCCCTATACATTTTTTTTCATCTGGCTGTTCTACAGTTATATCTTTTATAATAACCAGTAATCCGGTAAGTAAATGTTTCTCTGAGTTCTGTGAGCCATTCTTACAATTAATTGAACACAAGGAGGAGATCCTTAGGACCTCAGATATATAGCCAGTTGGGCAGAAATACAGGAAACAACCTGGACTCTCAGTTGGCCTTCTGAGTTGTTGGAGTATAGTTGTTGGAACCTCAAATTTGTAACTGGTCAGTCAGAAGTACACATAGCTGGGGCTTGTGACTGATGTCTAACATGAATGTGGGATGGGATGTTGGGTCAGTCTTATAGGACTGAGCTCTCGACCTGTGGAATCTGTTGCTATCTCAGGGTAAATAGTATCAGAATTGGGTTGAATTCTCAGACATCCTGCTGATGTATCAGAACACAAACACACATGTGCATTATAGTTGGGTCCAGGGAACCAAAAAGAAGAGGACAGTCTAATATTTATTTCTCTTATAAGTATTGAGTTTGTTTAGATTTTTGCTAGATTACTTTTATTTGGTTTTGGAAATGTCTATTTCTAGGTTGTCCTAGATTGTTGAGAGGTTTTTTTTAATGAGTTTATGTTTAATTATGTTAAATGTATATTTTTGTATCTAAGTAGCTTCTTTAATGTTAAGGAGGTAAATTTTATTAGAGAGCATTCTAATAGTGAACCATTCTTAACATTCCTTAATTAATCCCATTATGAATTAGAATATATTTTTAACATTTTATATGATACTATCTCTTGTATTTTATTTATAACTTTTTACATTTCTATTTTAAAAAACCATGAATGTAGTTTTCTTCTCTGGTATTGTTCTTGCCAGTTTTTATTTGAATGAGATTATCTTTATTAAATGAATTTAAATACTTTCTCGCTTTACTAGCTTCTAGAAGTTTATGTAAGAAATACTTTCTTTTCCTTTTTCTTTATTGATTTATTTTTCTTTTTTAAGTTTGCTCAGTTTATTGAATTTAGCTTAGTTATAAATATTTTTAGTTTGATTTTATACTATAGATTTAATTCTCAAATAGTAATAAGTTGAATCAGAATTTCTTTTTTAATTCATTATGCTTATTTATATTTTGTTAGAAATTTTTCTGTTTATTTAAAAAATGTCTTTTTACTCTCTTCACCTTTATTTTTGTCCTCTTTTCAATCTCTAATATTGGTAATTTATGCCTTCCTTTTTTTCTTTTAAAGATCCAGCTTTTGTTCTCCTTGATGTTTTTTACCATTTTTTTGTTTTCCATTTTGCAAATGTATATTTTTTAACTCTATTACTTCCTTCCATCTATTTTCTTTGGGAATACTTTGTTATTTTCTTTCAACTTCTAGATTTGGAAGCCAACTCATTATTTTTTTTCTTTTTCTTTTTCAATGGAAGTATCTAAAACTACAAATTTAAATGTAGCTATCAATATAACTGTATCCCTCAGATTTATGTGTATTCTAATTATCTTCTTTCTTAGTCCTAAACGTATTTGATAATTTCTATAATGCAGTAGTCCCCCTTTATCAATGGAAGATACATTCCAAGAACACCAGTGAATGCCTGAACCATGGATAGTACCAAGCCCTATATATACTACGTTTTTCTATACATACATACACTTTGTAACTTCTCTTTTGCATATCCAAATTGCCAGCATCACTACTCTTGCTCTGTGGGGTCATTATTAAGTAAATAAGAGTGACTTAAATGTAAGTGCTGTCATATCCTGACAATCTATCTGATAACCAAGATGGCTACAGAGTGACTAATGAACACATAGCATATAGAGTGTGGTAAGCTGGACAAAGATGATTCAAGTCTTGGGTGGGACAGAGCAGGACAACATGAGGTTTTTATCACACTATTCAGAATGGTGTGCAATTTAAAACTTATAAATTATTTATTTCTGGAATTTTTTATGTAATATTTTTGGAACCTGGTTGGCCATGGCAACCACAAAAAGTGAAACCACAGATAAAGGAGAGATACTGTAAATGCTCTTTACCTCTAGATTGTATAATAGTTTATGTTTTAAAAAATATAATTTTTGGCTCTACTCTTGTTTCTCATTTCTAAGTTTATTACTTTATGGACAGAAATTATGGACTGCACATTACCAGGTCTTTAGTATTTGTTGATAACAGCCTAATAAAGTAGATACTATAATTATCTCCACTTTTCAAGTAGGGAAACTGAAGGACATAGCAGGTAAGAAAAGTATCTAATATAACACAAATCGTGGAACTGGAAATTAAACCTAGGCAGTCTGTCTGTATAAGTCATCTCTTAGGGTATATTATTTTAATATGGTTTTGATTCCTTTTCTGATCTTTTTAGACATTTTCGCTGCTTATTTTTCAGATTTTACAGAACATTTTATTATCTCCACTTCTCATAGAGTTACATTTTCTTTTTGTTTATTCTAATACTTTTATTATTGATCCTCTCATGGTTTTTAATTTTATTGTGACAATTTTATGTCATTTTTAGACAAGATGTTTTTCGTGTGTGTGTGCTGGAAAGTATAAATTATTTTTCATATCCAGATCCTCAGGAAGAAGACATGATTTTCTGCACTAACACGGAAGTGGAGATTTTGTATTTCCAATCTTCTTTAATGTGAGGGTGGCCCCTTCTATTTGTCACTTTCCAGAGATCTCATCTCTAGTTAGTTACTTGCTTTATGTAGGCTCACGACCACATTTATGGTCTCTATTAAAGGTTCTACAACTCTAGTTTTTAGCTATGGAGAGAAAGGGAGTGATGCATCATTTTTTTGAAAAATTCAACTATTTAACTTAGGCAGTTTTCCATTATTTTTATATTTTTGTTTATCTTTGAAGATATGTTTGTTTTTCTCTTGAAATTAAAGTGGATTTTTAAGTTTCAACTTGTATTATGTTATGCAGAAAAGTGTTAAACTGAAAGATGGTAGTGGAATCATATTTAATCAAGTATTGTAAAACTGTTGGTTTTGCAGATGATGAAATTAAGATGAAATTATGAGAGTGGACTCTAATCTAATATGACTGTGTCTTTATAAAAAGGGGAAATTTGGACAGAGACAAACACACAAAGGGGCAATGCTATGGGCTGATGAAGAAAGAGATTGAGATGATGCATTTATAAACCAAAGAACACCAAATATTCTAGCAAGCTACCAGAAGGTAGGGGAGAAATATGGAACAGATTCCCCCTCTCAGCCCTCAGAAGGAATTAACCTTATTGGCACCTTAATTCTGGACTTCCAGTCTCTAGAACTGTGAGACAATAAATTTGTTATTTTAAACCATCTAGTTTGTGGTACTTTGTTAAGGCAGTCCTAGGAAACTAAGACAGATGTCATTTGACCAAAGGGCATCACATGTATCTGAATCTTCTCAAAGTGTTACTTCTTTCATGTCTCTGTGAAGAATATGTAAAGAAAGAACTACAATTTGTAAAGGTACATTTTTATTTATTTATTTATTTTTTTATTAATAAGCATTAGCCTCATAGCTCAGGCTAAGATCCCATAAAACAAAATGGATCATGAGTACAACAATATTATCCCAGGCTAAAAAGAAACAAAAGTAGATAAAAGTACTTTCCTTTTTCACTGAGATCATAATTGATTGTCATATTTTATAAAGGATGGCAAATAAATTTATTCAAGACAATTCCAGGTCACCTTATACACTTTGTAGAAATGGCATTTTCTTGGGGGAGGATATGGGAGATTTCTAATTTTATTTATAATAAATCTAGCTTGATGGAAGCAAAATTATGTCCTATGAAATCGATTACTTGGAATAACAGGGGAAATGCAGACTATTTCTGGTTTGTAAAATGTCTTTGACTTGATGAACCATAACGGTACTCCTTGGAACTGAAGAGAAATAATTTTTTTACTGATTTATCACTGGAAGAAGAGTGAGGACGAAATGCGCCTTTGCAGAAAGAAACAATACCTTTTTTAATCTAAAGGCCAACAGCATATAAAGCAAAATATGTGTAGCTCTTTTTAGAGTGTATAGGCTTAATTGTTCTCAGTGAATCTCTATGTTATCTTTAAAAAGTTGTGCTGTTAAGTAGAACTATTTGAATTAAAAATGGGCCCAAAATGCTTATTAGAATTTAGATTCTATTTCTCAGAGCAGGCAAACCTGGGTATTTGATGAAGATGATGAGAAACACAGTAACATTTATTATGATATATTTATGTGCAAGGCAGCATGCTAAAGAGAGGAAGAAATCTGTCCTATGTGATGTGACTAATAAGTAATAGTCCAATCAAGGCTGTTTTTTTTTTTTCCCAACTCTTTATTTCTAAACAAAATATTATACTTCAGCAGCATTTCCCTTCCTTCAGAATCCTCTTAACCAAGGTTTACATTTGGAAGGGAAAGTTATACAATATATTATTTATTTTCAAACTACACTTAGGTTATAGATGGTGAAAAGGAAACCAATTGGGAAACCATGAGGCCAAAACAAACAAACAAACAAACAATAAGATGTGTCTGATACTTTATTTTATACACAGTTTCTTTCCAACTTTCTAAAATTCCCTCTGTGTCAAAAGGTTTGAAAGACTGGAAATTACTTTTTTTAGCTTATCTGCCAGCAGGGTTGCAGTTTGAGTTGGTGATGAGAAGAACTTGAATGAGATGGAAAATAGAATAAGAAAAATAAGCCATTATTCTTGGTGAAAACTTATAGCAGGCATGTGGCATATGTATGTATAGACGTGGGAGTTTTGCCAGAGCTGTTGAAGCATCTCCCTAAGGATTATGCCCTCTGGTTCTTCAGAAATTACCATCACCTATGGTGGCTCCCTTAAGATTCTTGAACTTTATAATTTTCTTAAAAATAGATACATCCTCCCTAACTTTTGTCTCTCAGTCTTTCTTATTATAGTTTAAGCTTCAAATTCTTACTTGAAATATATAGAGTGGCTCATGTATAAATGAAAAGGGAGACAGAGGAAGATCAATGTAATATGATATCATAAATCCAGTATTGAATTAAAAGTAACTTGGCACATAAGGAAACATGTTGATGTAAAGAATAATTAAGGAAAAAAGACCACAGAGTGAGTTAGGGAACGTCAGATAATGAAATTTCTTGTTGTAGATTTTTAAATAATACTCAAAATAATAGTATGTAAGAAGGGATAAAAGATAAGATTAAGAATGTTTATATGAGAATATATACTTTTAGTAAGTTTCTGGGTATTGCTGACACTACTGGTCTGGGTATCACATTTTGAGAGATACTGATTTAGTGGATACTGTTAGTGTTGCACAAGATGCTGTCTGTACTTATGTCACCATTTTAAGTCTCTTCTGTGTGTCCATCCCCCAGCTTCTCTGTACTTGAATCTTAAAAATCCATATAGCAGCTTCTTCAGATAAGTCAATTTTGCCCAGATGTGGGGAGAGCCAGAATTACTGTTAATCCCTCTAGAGCAGTTTGTATCCAGTGACATATTGTTAAAGAATATAAAAGCACAGCTTCTTCTTTGAGGTAAGACAAACTCTTCACTGCAGTTTAAATGCCAGAGCTTCCTGTGACATCAGATATATTTTTTCTTCTTGAGAAATATGTCCCTTGACATTATCCCTCTTCCTCAGCTTCTTTCCTTTTCTTATCCTTTTCCCATACTCTTCCCTGTTTCTCCTTGGCTAACTTCCTTAATAAATCAAGTATAGATATACCTGAAAACTCCAGAAGTTACATCTGGTAGACTGTTTCTATTTTCTGTTTTTTTTTTTCACCTTTTACTTATCTTAATTTATTCCTAACTCTTGTTATATCTGACAACTTTTGGTTGAATGCTAGACATTGAACAACAACAACAACAAAAAATGCTCACTTCAGTAAAATATCCATTAACTACATATAGTATTTAATTTTAAAATAATTAAAATGAAATAGAGTTAAAAAATTAAGGTTCTAAGTCATAGAAGCCACTTTTTAAGTGTTCAATAACCACATGTGCCTAGTGACTACACTTTTGGACCATAAAGCTTCTACAACAACCGGAAGTTTTATTGAAAAGTACTATTCTAAAGGATTATTGATATTATCCTTATACAATGAGGGTTAGCAATAATTAGAGGTTGCATTTAATTTTCCTAAGATATATCATTTTTGGTTTTCCCACATTCCTAGGATGTATCTCATGTGAGATCTCAAATAATAACCTGGTGGTCTGTTACTTCTAATCTTTGCAATCCCAGTACAGCAGAATTGCTGGAGACTTTTCTCAGTTTCATTGCTTATTAGCTGGTATGTTTTGCTTATGTCCTAAAATCCTTATATACAGTCTGTGAAAACAAAAATTTTTTTTCTGGAGGAAAAAAATTATTTAGATTTGTTGTTACTTCTCTTCAGTTCTTTTTTTTCGATGAGATTTTGTTCCTTCAAGTTTTTACTGCTTTTGGAGCCCTGCACTTTAGCTTTCTCTCCATCTTCTCATGACTACCAAAGACACTAGGCTTACTTACAGGTTCTGTTTGATTGCTGAGCTCACTCTTAAGAACTGATGCAAACTTGGAGAAAGAACACTTCAGAGAAGGTTGAGAACATTTCAGACATCTTTTATTCTTTCTGGTATCTTCTGCTTTCAATTCTCGGTTGCCATGTATGTTTTCTGCCTTTATTTAGCAGCTTAACTATGAGAATCTTTGTTTTCTCCTTTCATTCTTATTTGAATTCTTAAATCTGTAGCTAGATATCATTCATTAATTTTGAAAATTTCTCAGCATTGTTTCTTTAAATATAGCCTCAGGCTTATTTTATCTCTCCTATCTTTCTATGTCTTTAGTTATCTATATTAGACTACTTTACTGTTCCTTTATATTATTCTTTTCTGTCTTTAATATTCATTTTTATTTTCTGCTTTCATTCTGGCTATTTTCTTTAAACATATCTTCCAACTTATTAAAGTCAAGCATCTCAATGACTTCATTTTGGTTAATGCTGGATTGAGTATATGAAGATGGTCCCATAAGATTATAATGGAGCCGAAAAAGTCCTATTGCCTAGTGACTTTATAGCCATCTTAATGTCGGCTACTCATTACTCATAAGGCATTACATCGCAATGCATTACTCACATGTTTGTGGTGATGATGGTGTAAACAAATCTACTGTCCTACTGTGCTGCCAGTCATATAAAAGTATAGCAATATAATTATATACAGTATGTAATACTTGATAATTGTAATAAATGACTATGTTACTGGTTTATACATTCACTACATTACACTTTGTATCATTAGAGTATACTTTTTCTACTTAAAAAGTTTGTTGTAAAACAGTATACCCTATTTTACCAGCAGCAGTCTCATTAATCTCATGTTTACAGCATCTCTCTATTGCATTATTTTTTCTTGTGCTTGATTTAATCTCGACTTGTTTTGTACATGCTGCATAGGTTTGTAGTCTAGTAGTAATAGGCTATACCATATAGCCCAGGTGTATAGTAAGCTAGACTATCAAGATTTGTGCAAGTACAGTCTGTGACGTTGGCACAATGATAAAATCACCTGATGATGCATTTCTTAGAACGTATTCCTGTTGCTAAGTGGTGCATAAACATATTCTCTCTTCAGCTCAGTTTATTCTGTTGATAAACCCATTTATATTATTGATTTTCATACATTTTAGTTCTCAGCCAAATTTTCTATTTTGTCTTTTATCTTGGACATGTTAAGCATTACCTAGATAATTACATCATATGAATCTCTTCTGGGTCTGATTTTATTTAGTGTGTTTTGCTTTCTATTAATACTGTAAAGTAGTACTATCAAATATGAAATTTTAAAAAATAATTAAAGGACTAGAATTTGCTTGCATCATTCTAAAGAGAATTTTTATTTACTCATGTCAGGTGTTAAGGGCAGTAGCAACCCAAATAACCTTAATCTCTTCATAGAGGTTTAAACTACTTGAAGAAGGGTTACAGTTCTTGAGATTGCCAGTATATTTCTAGAGATTAGCATTTTGTTGTCTTAGGACAAAGCATAGGGTGTTTAAAAGCTTCCTTTCCTTGCCCGCTCCTGGACTTTATTTTTTCTTCCCATCCTCATAAAGCTGTCAAAATCCCTTTTCAACTTTTCCATATATTTACTGCTGCTTCTGAAATTACTGTATGCTTGTAAGAGAAAAGCAGCAAAAAATGCCAGTATTACCTCCTTTTTATTCCTAATAATCTAGAATCTTGGCCACATAATTATTTACTGCCTGCTTGCTCCCAGTTGCCCTCTAGTGGTTTTTAAAAAATATTTCCTGTCTTTCTAATTCTCAGTGGGAAGGTTGGTCCAAATTATTTAGATCACTATTACTCTAAATTATGAGTATCTGCAAGTATTACTTTAATACTAACTATTTTTTTTCAAACAAAGATATAAGTAAACACCACTTTAACTTGCACACTTTAAAAGATTATCAGTTTAGTGCTTTAGTACACACACACACACACACACACACACACACATTGAGTTGTCAATGGTAAATGGTTTATGAAAAATGTATTTCTCTAATTGTGTTCATATCTTCAATATCTGAATTGTCACTTATCTTCTGGATTTTATGCTTCCTGAATTCTGGTAATATAGGCATGTCAGCAATCATCACAATATTTATTTAATTTTATCTAGTCAGATAGACTAAAGATAATGTAGGGCATTTGTCTTCCACATTTGTTCAAAGCTCAAACTTAAAATGACAATTTTCCTTAGATATTTATAGAGATATGTTTGTTCATTTCCATGTGGTTAAGTAGACTGTGTTATTGGTTAGAGGGTCTAGACTTCATTAGCCAAAAAACTCCAAAATTTTAGTGGCTTAACACTATAAACTCAATTTTCTCAGGTAATAATTCTAGGTGACAGTTTCTCTAAGTGCCCAAAGTCTTTCATGCCTTACCTTTGATGCCCTACTGTCTTCTAGTGCCTTGCCATCATAGATTTCTTTCAGAGAGAGAAGAAAGTTGGAGGGTGCATAGAAAGATTTTATAGTCCAGGCAAGACAGTGAAAAAGAAAAACAATTACTACCAGTCGCATAATATCATTACTGTAGTTATAACTCAGAATTCTCTAGCCACAAGGGATACAAGAAGTGCTGTCTAGATGCATGCCCAGAGAAAAGGGAATACTGGGCTTTAGAAATTTCTGACAATCTCTGCTCCAATGGTAGAAGCACTTTTATCTCTATCATCTCTGTATATAAACATGCTATGTGGTCTCCTGTGAACAAATTCTGTTTTCTTGTCTGCCCCAGAAAGAAGATGAGTAAAGAGGAAAATATCAGAGGATGACAAACTGAGATGTTATAGTTACCTTTATTTCATTTGAAAAGAATTTCTCAGTTGTCACTTTGCAATAGACACATGTGTGTATACACCCATACTTCAACAAAACAAAACAAAAAAATCAAAACTATTGCTCTATGTATTTTTTTTCTCTGCATTATACTGTTATACATTTTCCTGCTAGTACTGTTAACTGCAGTTCAGTCACTTAATAATTTTCTCTTACATTACTTAATGTGTAAGTTACATGTAAACATAGTGAATGTAAACATAGTGAAAGAACAATGCATGGAACATCTTTTAAAATGTAGATAAAGCAGCATTGTTATAAGAATCAGTTAATTCTTTAAACAAATTATAGTAGTACAAATAGATAGCAAACTTATATTTCAAATCTCTTATTTTAATAATGTTAGTGAAGCTTTTGGGTATGCAGCTAGAATTCAGTAAAATGGCATATGTTTTTGGCCCAACAATATATTTCCAGTATATTCTGCAAATTGATCAGTTTATCCTAATATGCCTGTTTCTTATATTGTTAGAAGGTTTTAAAAAGGATTGTCTGAGTCTGAAATCTGTTAACATTTATTATAAAAGTATGTAAAAGATTTTCATTCCTAGGGTTCTCCTCTTGAATCTTCAACTCTGGTAAACACAATTATATGGGGCATCTGCCAACATATTAAGCTGCATAGTTCACTATTTTTAATTTATTACTCTAAAAGTTGGCAGGTCATTAACTGTCCAAAAAAATGTAATGAGTAGAGCGATATGATACTCATGTCTATGGTTTAACAGAGTATGGGAATAAAATAACTTTGTTGAAAATATATTTTAAATTTAAAAGTATATATAACCAAATGTGTACTTTTGTGACAATTCTCCATAGTCTTTTATATTTCAAATGTATTTCAATAGAATTTTTATACAAGGGCATATTGATAGAAACATTTTATTTTTTTGTTGCTCACTGTGGAGCCTAGCATTTAGATAAATACTAGTGCATACCTCTGTGCTTTAGAGCTGCATCTGAATAAATTATAATTTCTGTTTTCTGGATGCTGTTTCTTATGCTTATATACACATGAATCTTCGAACAGTTCTTTTTTTGGCATGGTTGTTCCAGCACAATGCTGTTGGATTGCTTTAAAATTCTTGTTTCACAGTCTTACTCATTTTCTTGGTTACACTATAAATATTTCAGTCATTTTGCATTCTACCTAAATTTTCTTCCTTGACAATGTAATTATTCAACAATTGCTTTTGATTAACTAGAAAAAATATTCTTCAATATGAAACTATTTTTTTTCTTTTTTAGTAAACTAGCAGTTAGAGAAAACATGTTCTCCAATAAAATATCACGTGATTAGAGAATTCAAGACTATAAGATACTATGAAATTATTTGTTACCTATTATACTGAAGCATTGTTTCTCTGTCTTTTTGTCTTCAGGATTTGTCCTTAGAAGTTTGGTATCAACCTGACTCTTAGAACTTAAGAATATGCTTATCTTTCTATCTCTCTCTCTTTCATCTTACTCTAAAGACTTTTACAACACTTTTTCTTTATCCTGGGGCTTTTGAAATTTTGTCAAGATGTGTTTCTGGATGAATTTATTTTTATTTATCTTAGTATTCAGAAAGATGTAGACTTTCTTTAGATAACATGTATAATTTTTTTAAAGAGTGGGTCCTGGGGTGGTGGTGAAAATAAGGATTTTAATTTTTGTTTTTAGTGTTGGTGATTATCTCCATAATTCTAAATAATATAATTATATATTTAGTTCTTGATTTGTTGATCATAAACAAAATTTCTTAACTACTATGTGAATATGAAAAATTTATATCATTGATACTTTCCTCATCTTCATTCCTCATTCTTTTTCTAGTTTTGCATTATATACTTATCACCATATGTCACAAACTGTTAGTGTTAAACAGTATCTCAACTTTCTATCTTTTAATATTAGGAAATCAACATACCTACTTCCAAATACTAATGGTAACTCCTTGTTTCCTATGTCTACCTACTGTACTATTTCTTCTATACTGTGAAATTTATAAAATTAGTACTCTGGTAAATAAAATTAAATATTTCAGGATATGTTTATAGGTTGATTCCAATTTCCAAAGTCAACATTATGGCTATAAATATTATTTACCTAAACTCCTGCAGAGCAGATTGTTGAGATCACACAGAACTGAGGCATGGAATGTCTGGTCATACAGAGTGAAGACACCTTGCTGCATAACATGGGCATTCATCTAAGCCCTGGAAAGGCAAAACCTTGAGAAGGATCACTCTAGTCTTATAGACAGGACTAAACAAAAGCCTCTATAAAAACTTAATAACAAGTACAGACTTGCATCAAGCTGAACCTACCAGTATATTATCTATAAACCAAAAAAACCTTAAAACTCTTGAAAGGCACACAACTATAGAATTTTAACAGTAGTATCCACAGTGTCCATCATACAATAAAAATTACTAGACATGTATAGAAGCAGGAAAATTTGTCCTCATCCTATGAGTTACTGCCATACATTTAACTTCTATAAATATTATAAATTATTCTGTTATTATTATTATAGAAAAAAGTCATTTGTGATTAATAAAAATAAGTAGTCATAATATATATTTTGTATTTACTCATATACTTAATATTATTGATAGTGTTTATTTCTCTGAATAGCTACTGGTTTCTGGTAATATTCCTTTCAACTAAAAAAAGTCAGTTTTTTTTTTGTAGGTCATTTATATGGGTGAAGAATTTTTTCTGCTTTTATTTATGTAAAAATTATGTTATGTTGACTTCATTTTAAAAAGATATTTCTAATAGCTTATTAGAAATTGAAAGATTTTTAGATTTTTTTAGCATATTAGTGATGTTCACTTTTTACTTTATTTCTTTCATTGTTTCTCATGATAATTTAGTACTCATCTTATAATTGTGTCATAAATGTATCATTTTCTAAACCCAATTTAATTTTATTTAAAAAAATTTTGAACTATTATGTGTAAGCTATATACTATTGGATGATTTTTACACTGTATGTAAAGTTGCATAATATTAATGTAAAGAAGATTGTTAGAAATTCAGATGGATATTGTAATCTCAGAGGAAGCAATGAAATAAGTGCATACATAAAAGAAAACTAAAATTGTGATACATAGCTAATAGGTAAAAGCAAAGAGGAAAATGAAATCCAAAAAACACTTGCTCTTTCAAAAAGGAAGTAGAAATAAAAAAAAAGAAATAAAGAACAAGTGAGACAAACAGAAAACAAACAGCTGGATAGTGGACTTAAAAATCAAGAATGTTAATTATTTTATTAAAATTTGACAATGTCATTAAAACTCAATTCTTGTTAGGCTGAGTAAAGAAGCAAGATACAATTATATTCTGCCAATCAAAAATGTAGTATAAACATAAATACATTACTAGATTAAAAGTAAAAGAAGAGAAAAATATGTACAATCAAACACTCAACATTAAAGTATGAGAATGACTTTATTAATGCTAGAATAAGTAGATTTCAAGAAAAAGAGTAATATTAGAGTTGCAAAGAGTCTTTCTTGACTGATAAAAGCACCAATTTATTGAAGAATTTAGAATAATCCTTAATGTTTATATACCTAAAAACGGTGTTAAAATATATATGGCTAAAACTGCCATAGCTAAAGAAAGAAAGAAGACAAATCCAGTTAGAGCTTCTAATTATCTTCTTTCATTATTTGACAAAATAAGAATCAAAAGATTTTAACATTTAACATCACCAATATCAATATCATAGCTAAGGATTTTGATTACCATATGCAAGACCATAAAACATATCTCAATAAATTACAAAGACAAAATCATAAGAGTATTTTCTCTGAATATAGTGGAATTGAGTCAGAAATCAGTAAGTAATATATTTCTAGAATATCTCTCAAAGATTTAAACATTAAATAACACACTTATAAATACCTAACAGGTTGAATAAATCACAATGAAAATTTGAAAATATTTTAAAGTAATCGATAATGAAAATAAAGATAAAAATTTACAGAATGTAGCTAAGGCAATGCTTAGAAGTTTTAAATGTTTACATTGGAAAAAAAAAGAATGGTTAAAATTTATTATGTGAGCGTCCACTTTAAGAAGGTATTTAAAAGAACAAACTAAATAGAAGGAAAAAATAATTAATTGCAAAAAATCAATGAATCTGAAGTCACTTTTAAAAGTTAATGAAACTAATAAACAACTATGTGGAATGATGAGAGAGAGAGGGGTTGGAGAGGGAGACTTAGAGAAAGAGATAAAGAGAAAGAATACACATCCTCAAATTATAATATTGCAAATTAAAGGAGGAATATTATCTCAAATCCTACAGACAGTAAGAGGATATTAAAGGGAATATTACAACAACTCTCTGACATTTTTTTAATTACAGGTAAAATGGATAAATTCCATGAAGATACAAATCACCAAAATTAAAATAAGAAATCTGAATAATACTATATCTGTTAAACATTTTAGTGTTTGTTATTTAAACTTTCCCACACACAAAAAAAACAAACTTAAGGCCAAGATGACTACACTGGTGAATTTCATCAAACATTTAAAAAATAAATGATACTAAATTTGAAAATTCTTTTGTAAAACAAAATACAAGGAATACTCCTAATTGATGAGGTGAACATTCTCCTCATACTAAAAGCTGACAAAGGCATTACAAGCAAAGATAACCAAATATCAATATCCCTTATGAATATTAATGCATATATAGCTATGTATAGTACCCTCCCTTATCCATGGGGGATACATTTCAATACTATCAATGGATGCCTAAAATTGCATATTGTACTGAACCCTTTATATACTATGTTTTTTTCTGCATCTATGATAAAGTTTATAAATTAGGCACAGTAAGGGATTAACAATAATAGAATAATGCTAACAACATACTACAATAAAAGTTATCTGAATGTGGTTGCTTTCTCAAAATATTTTATTGTACTGTACATACAGCATGGATATGCTGGATAAAGGGATGATTTATATCCCAGTTGAGATGGAGCAGAATGGCATGAGATTTCATCATGCTATTCAGAACAATGCAATTTTTTAAGGGCCATTCTTGCAGCTGATATTAGCCCCCTTTGTTTTCATTAAAGGGTTGGGAAGGGGGTTGCCAGGAGCAATAATTATCTTATGGGTAATGAGAGCCATTAAGGTGTATAGTTATGGAGTTAGAGTTACAGGTGAAAAATTGAAAAAGTAAAGATTACCAGTATTCCAACTGGAAAGTCATATTTTTCTAGAAGGTGTACTGAAGTAGTGGGTTTGAGCAGGAAGTTATGCAGGGTAGTGAGATATCCTGGTGAGACCAAAGGATGTTTCGATAAAGTCAAACCATGAGGTAGACTGTCAAGTCCCAACAGAGGTATGTTTGCCTAGTCCAGTGAGCGGTAGTGAGAGAATAAGAGGACTGTGTTGCCTTTTTATCCACTAGAAATATGGAGGGGGGGGGTATCGAGTTTATTGGGATGATTATTTCCCCTTTCCTATTGTTGTGAGGACAATGGGGGTGATAGCTCAAAGGAAAATCACTGGGGAGATGAATTTTTAGACTCTTGCTCCCTTTTGTATTCTAAGGCCAGGTTGTATGACCTTATTCTTTATTAACATCTGCAGATATCTCCACCTGTGGGGATTTCCTTGGCTTGTTACTTTCCAGTTGTTTTAAGTTATAAAGCCGCAAGTTCGCATTGTGTTGGTTTAGCTTTTTTGTGATGGAATCTTCATGCTGTTGAGCTAGTGGATATATTTTGGAGATAGGACTATTCCACTAATTTACTTAAAAAAAATAATATCTCTGATTTTTGTTATAAACTCTCAACAAAACTAATGCCAATGGTGGAAGTGAATTAGTCATTGAGAGCAAAACCATAGCAGTTCTTTCAAATACATTCTAATCTATGTCTATAATTAATTAAAATTAGATTCATCTTTTTGTTGTCTGCAGTCTTGCATCTTTGTCCAAGAACTTTTTGCCCTCCCCTATGGTTTTAGCCTGTGTGTAAGCTTCAGGGGTGTTCTAATTTCTTTAATGGTCCTCCCAGGTGCATTAGCAGCTGCACAAATGGATATAAATCAAGGAGCCTGGGAAAATAAGTCTCAAGGACCAGCTTGAATTGATTATGAAATTCTTTCCTGTTCTTACAGGGTTATGAAAAGTCTTTGGCAATATTGTTTAAATCTGATTGAGATCAAGGCTTAAAGTGTTCAGGTGGGTGCTCAGGTCGTTGACCTTTCCTCACAGATGTGGAATAGCTGATAATAACACGTGTTAGGATGGTAAATTGGGAAGTGGAGTGATTTAATGGAGCCAGGCAAGTATAATGAGAAGGAGTAGGGGTGGCAAGTAAACAAAAGAAATTAGAATAAGGGCTGGGGACAGCATGTGAGGAAAGTTTTGAATAAGGAAGGAGTGTGAGTTCATTGGAAGGGCAAGAGGAGCAAGAGTCGACAGTGGTGAGACACAGACCTGAGTACAGTTCAGCCAACTGAAGGTTGTTGCTGTAGTAGTAAAATACATAATTCACAGGGGTTTTGAAGGCTGTTGAAAAGTGAATTGAAGTTTCTTTTGGTAACAAGGTTAAACAAAAACTGGCAACAAAAGCAGGCCAAAAAGAGCACTGAGAAAAAGAACCAAAATTGAATCTGTGTTGTTTTGCCAAGGACAGACATCTGGAACACAGGGATCAGGAGCTGGCCTCCCTGTGGGGTGCCCTGACTGTGGTGTACAGGGGGCTCTGGAGCCTCAGTACCTGAGTGGTGAAGATAGAGGTATACAGGGCTTTTAGTGCCATGCAAGTTATGGCACCAAACTGTCAAAGATAAAAAACAAACAACTTGGAAAATTAATCTTATTCTGGCTCATACAATAGAATTGGAACCCCAGATCTGAACCACAGTGTCTCAGAGGGTGGTTTTGCCTTAGACTTTTACGGGGAGGAGTAGAAAACTTATATGTGGGGTGATTTACAGCTGCAATTGTTTTGTAATCAGGGAGTCTCAGTCAATCAGTTAATGTTTATCCCTGTGTTTGGCTAATTTAGGGGTGGGGACAAATAGTTCAGCTAATCAGTTATGAGACAGAAAAAAAGAATTCTAATGGTCTGTACTTTGCCTTGCCATAGATAAACAAGAGACCATACATGAGTGTTATCTAACTCTTATGGGAAAATGTGGTTCTTTGCTGTAAACTATTTTCTAGAACATAAAATTGTGGAGAATTTCTTAACCATTGCTGTTTTCCAGAAGTTCAGGGCCGAGGTTCAAGTTAAACATTGCCAAGCCATGTTTATTTGTTGTTTAATATTTAACAATTGTTAGTCAATCTGCTTTTTCATTTTACCCTATTTTTTATGCTTCCTTTTCTTCTGACTTTCTTATAGAAACTATGTTTTGTTTTCTTGTGTTTTCTCTAAGCAGTGTGGAAGTTATAAATGTTACTTTGAAAAGTAACTATAGTTTCATTTCAATATTTTAAATATAAATATCTGTAATGATTAAAGACAGTGTAAGTTTATCCTTTCAAAATAATGTACTTAGCCGGCTTTCTTCTGCTAGTACCTTCCTTATTTCTAAGCTCATTCAAAATTTAATCATAGGCTTAGATTATAAAAATTTTATTAATTTGTACTCTAAAATTTTATTTACTATATGAAGTGTTTAAAATCATTTTCCATTCAGATTATAACTCATATATAATAGCATTTTGCCCATAACTATGTAATTATTTTAATATTTAATTTCAGTGCTCACTGTCAGTCTTTTAGTACTATTTATACCCTTTATTGTGATCTCCTCTCAGACCTAATGTTAAGCCATTCACAACTACATTAATAGTCATGATGTCTTCTACAGTCTAGTAAATGATAAAATCACAGAGATCAATGTGGCTAGAGGAACTTAGGAATCATTGTTGTTCTTAGGGTGTCTGTCAGTGGGGCCATTACATTTCTCATAATACCAGGGAGCACAATCACACAGACACACACACATTTTATCTTACACACATACTCACTTTTATCTTACACTTTTATATACATTGCTCAATTTTCCTCCATTTCAGCTCCTTCCACCACCTACCACACTCCTCACCAAATAACAGCATTAATCTCATGGCATGTGTCATGAACATGCTCTAGTGGAGAGCACCTGTAGTTTTCAAAACTTCTAGGTTCAAGTGATAGATAAAAGACGGGTGGTTTTTGGAGGTCTCATCCATTGCTTTCAGGGCCCTGATAGGTATCAACCGGACAGCATTGAAAAGCCCCTCTTATGAATCAAGGCATCCTAATGGTTTGAAACCATAGTAAATGATGCATATGTAGGAAAAGTCCAGAGTTTTCTTTACAAATATTCAAATGGAAAGAGGAATTCACATTATTTGATAGGCTTATACTCAGAAATACAAAGAGAAGTATAATATATTAATAATAATCTACCAAACATATATGTATTGACCTCTTACTTTGAACCCATGTCTGAACTACCATGATAGAATAAGAGAAAACCATGTCAATACTAAGAAGAGAGAACCAGAAGCAAGCCTAAAAGCCAAAGCAAGTTAACTGCACGTCCTTTAAACAGGGAGAGGTAATTCACATTAGTTCATGTTCTCAATCCATTGTTTTAAGCCTACTCATCACAACAGCTTTCCCACTCAGATGTTTGTTTGTTTTTTTTTATTGACATATTGATGGTTAGATTAGTTCTTTAAGTAATCTGACAAAGGCAAGGATATTTTTAGAGTTTTTGTGAAACTGAGCACTTTTCTCTGAGGTCTTTACATGCGAATGACAGCTTGTCAATCGTGGACCTCTTAGATCTTCAACTTTTCTCCATGAAATTCCAGTGCTCTGCATCAGAAAATAGAATTCTGAAATGAGTCCTTTTTTGTTTTTTAGAGCTAAATCATTTTTTTTAATATAGATGCTTTCAGGGTTTACAGGGTTTATTTTTTTAACTTGTAATTCAAATATTTTTTTCTCCCCAGGACTGCTTTTATAATTTTTTTCTCTATAAAACACCAAATCATCTCAAATTTTAGACTCAGATTTTTCTTTTGCCCCATGAAAACAGATATAAAGTTTATCACCTTTAGAAGCAGACAGGCTGGATTTGCAGTATTTGCTCCTCTAATAAACTCTCTGGCAGTTTTTTAAAAATGTTCTGCAAGTTTCATTTCATCAGTTAAACAGATCTAAGAATGTATTTTATTGAAATTTTCTGTGGATGAAATGAGATAATGGTAGATGCAAATCAGAAATGATTCCTATCTGGCAGTGGTTATTATTTGTGATTAGCAACATCAGTCCTATGCATGGTTTCTTCCCTAAAAACTCATAATTCTTAGAATTTCTATCTTCTTAGGTAGAATATTTATTATCCTCTTTATCATTTAATAATTTTCTTCTTCTTTTTAGCTTTCTTGGTATTATAAGTGGAATTTCTAAATGTGTTCTCCAAAATAATGTTTTGGTTACCTCAAACTTTTATTACCTCCAAAGAAGATTTTAATGTTTATTTTGTATTTAAATTTTTTCTCTTCTCTTTGTTTTTCTCTCTCTCCTCCTTTCCTTCCATTCTCTCAGTAATTCCCCTTGCATTCTGCTTTTATTTCAAGGGATCCTTATTTTTATAGATCCCTAATCATATTTAGACAATTTATCTAAAGATATGAACAGCCTCGAAAATCATTGACATTGTCCAGTTTTCTCTAGCTTCTGTTCATAGGCCTGCTATTGTTTCTATTTATATTTTTGAGTTCAGGAGGTCAATCCAGAAGTAATTCTTGTGCATAGTCACTACCAACCATGAGCTAGTAACTTCTTCCATCCAAATTTTAATAAGATGGTCAAGTTGATGTATAAAGTCCTTACTTATAGGTCAATTTGTAAATTGAGTTCAGAGTCATTTGATGTGCTTTACTGGCTTGAAGTTAGGTCTTATTTTCTCCAACCCTGTGTTATTAGAACCAGTCCAACTTTAACCTCACAGATACATCTAACACTCTGGGCAAAAGCAAAGGAGGAAGAAAACTTCATGTTTCCAAGCCCCTCTGCCTCTGCAGCTTACTCACCCACTGACTCTATTATGAAAGAGAAATAAACTCAGTCTCATTTAAAGTTCAGTGTTTTGGGGTATTTTTATTGTAGCAGCTCTGTCTATACCCTAATACAAATAAATCTATACAGTGTACTGTTTATTGGAGGAAAAAGGCCACAGTGAACAATCATAAACTTTTACATACTGCTTTCATAAGATCTGGCTCATGAGTACTAACATTTTTTCACAGTAAAGCTATAATGATTTTCTACAGTTTCTGTTGCTTTTAATGCTTTTATAAGTAGTGTAGCAAAAATTAATGTGTTTTTGTTTTGTTTTGTTTTGTTTTTCTTTTTTACTGGAAATCCATCTCTTCTTGTTTCTTGGGAATGGGACGGTTAATGCAAAACCAATAAATGAAATCTACAGTCAGCCAGAAGATCTCAGAACAGCATGCTATTACATTTCAGGAACAGTATAAAGGGATAGAAAAACAAGAAAGAGCTAGTAGCCTTTTTCAATGGCATCTTCCATTCTCTCACAGAGCTCCATACCTAGAGGGATATTTTAAAAGCTGGATTCTTAGCCCTTTGTAATAGCATAAGCATAACTTTTTAAGACTGACCCGACATCCTACAACTATATTTTTTCCTTCAGTGGAGATGTGAAGTCAGTGGCAGCTTCATAGCTTTGTATTGGATGTCTTTTGAGCATGACTACATCAGTTTCCTATGGAGCTTGACAAAGGAGAAGTTTTGGCAATGAGGACAGCCTCTGGCGTGTTAGAAACTGAAAGCAACATATATGCTTCAGAAATAGCAAACGGCTCGCCTGCCAAACCAACCCTGTGGTGCACATCCTTCTGTATTACAAGCCTACCTTCCAAAAAACTCAAAGCAGAGGGGAATTCAGTGGAATCCTTTCTGGCTTACAGCTGTTTCCCCTTAATCTGTACTAAAAGAAAACTCATGACCTCCATCTCTCAGGGAAAACCTTATGCCTCATTGATTCTCATTTTGATGTAGGTTTCCATGTCTTTGCATATAAAAGCAATACTTTGAAGGCTTTAAGAAATAAATAAAGCATTGCAGTGAAATATAAGTATGAATGGTTATTTATTTGGAATCATAAATGTGAATAGTGTACAGGAACACAATTGATTTTTAGAATAATAACCAGCACTATGTGCCATGTACTTTGATCTCCAGAACCAAAGTCTTGCACTCACCATCCCCCTCCCCAACCAAAAGGCTGGGATGTAACTAGAATTTGAACACTGGAACCCTTTCAGAAGTAGACAGCCTGTTGTCCAGGAAGATCTTGTGGTGATGCCCCTTACTGTAAATGGCCAGGCTCTAAGGTCCTCCAGTTTAAACTTGCCCTGCCAGTACTGCTGACTGACTACCTGTTCCACCTATACCCTTAAATACGCTCCCCGAACCCTGGAGTTTTTGAACATTAGCTTTCTATTCTTCTGGGTGGCAACATCCATAATAAAATAGCCAATCTTCCTCCTCGGCAATTCTCAGCGTTTAGTGTTTGGCTCTGCTAGCGGCAGATAGACAAACTCTTTCTGTTCTGTAATACTTTTAGCATCTATATACTTAAGTATTAAATACTAGCGTCACTAGAAAGAAGAGCTTTGTTTTAAAGGAATATGTATAAGAGCTATATAATTATAAGCCTTTTGTTGACTCTTTGAGCCTTACTTAACAGTCTTAAATGAAGTCCAAGAAATCATGCCAGCCTTAAAAACCTTATGGCAGGCAATATTCCGTTTATGAAATCTGACAAATAAGAGCTATTATTGATAATTATGCATAACATAACTTTATATTTTATATTTTGTTTCTTTTTTAGAAACTTAGAATCTCAAAAGTGAAAAAAAATCCCAAAAGCACAGCAGTAAGGAAAAAAAAGAGAAAATAGACCAACAGAAAAAAGAAGTAATTAACACCATTCAGGAGCATTTGTTTTGGCTTCTTAAGAGAAAGAGGAGTTCCTTAAGCTTAAGAACAAATGCTGACTAAACAACAACAACAAAAAAGGATGAGGGACAGAACCTTGGAAGCATCTTCTGTCACTTTTTGGTTCTCTTGATTTTCCTAACAACAGAATGAATGCAGCTACAACTGTCAAGCCAAAACTTGTTTTTTTGAGTCAAAGCCCGGCTCTCAGCAAATTGATTTTGGTTTCAACTAAATGCCTGGCTTTGGATGAAAATGAAGTTAATCAAGCTTTTTGATCTCTGACTATGAAGTCTAAATCTCAACATAGAAATTGTTTGTTTCAGTTAATCTTTCTGGATATAATGCTTTACTCATTCAAAATATAATTTTACCGCTTAAGACACCCCTCCCAATCTTTTTGAAAGCCTCCTGGTGCATCTCACCCAAGGTTCAATTATTTTATCTTGCTTCCTGGTCATGTAGTCTTTTTTTCCTTCCCACTGAATAATATGAGGTTGGCTTCCTGGAAAGCTAATGGCCCCATAGTACCATAAGTCATAAGCTATGCCAATCCTTGCTCTTTACAGGTGTTATTATATCAGTTTATCAAATGCCACTGTGTTTATTGGGCAAGAAAAACAGTTGTCTGGTTATAAAGATTATCAGGCATGGAGTGAGGACTCTTGAACATCAAAATGCTATCATTTCAGTTATTTGACTTTTTGATTAAATCATGTAAATTCTCAGGTTTTATTTTTATCTTCAGGGTTTCTTTTTCTCATTCGTTTATTTATGGCTCATTATACTCTACTGTAACTTAAAATTTTTTTCTCTTCATATTCCATTCTAAACCTTCTTCTCTTAACACTCTGTTTTCTTCCTTCAGTAGACTGAATGTTTATGTCTCCCCAAATTTGTATTTTAAAAACTAATCACCAATATAGTAATGTTTGGAGGTGGGGCCTTTAGGAGGCTATTTAGTCATGAGAGCAGAGA
The DNA here is from genome assembly GCA_004027375.1 of Macroglossus sobrinus. Taxonomy (NCBI): domain Eukaryota; kingdom Metazoa; phylum Chordata; class Mammalia; order Chiroptera; family Pteropodidae; genus Macroglossus; species Macroglossus sobrinus. The sequence goes on along the minus strand of PVKZ01000527.1, from coordinate 714,975 downwards.
CCTCATGAATGGGATTAGTGCCCTTATGGAAGAGAGTCTGGAAAGCTACCTGCCCACTTCCCCCATATGAGAACATAGCTAGAAGATAACTGTCTGTGGCATGGAGCTCTTATTAGACACCATATCTGCTGGTGTCTAATCTTGGACCTCTCAGCCTCCAGAACTATGAGAATTAAATTTCTGTTTATAAGCCAAGTCTATGATATTTTTGTGCTAGCACCTCAAACGGACTAAGACACCTCCCTCAGAAAAAACATTCATAGCAATGCCTTAAATCATAATATTTATGTACTCTAAATGTATCCTAGACTTTATCCATCAGAAGAGGTTTCTTCTTAGATACTTACTTTCAATTTCCGATTTATAATTAGATGTCCTAAAAGGTCTTTATGTTCAACACTTATGGAAATAAGCTTTGCATTCTTTTTCCAAACCAGGGATCATTCTCTTATGTTCTATATACTGACAATTTCTGTTGTTAAAATTTAGACAAAGCAGAAATGGTATTTTTCTTTTCTATTGCTTTCAAATTCATTTACTGATCCATTCTTCTGTTATGGAGCAGGTGAGAATAGGGACCCACAGAGCCGAATCAGAGAGAATTGTGAGCCTTTATTAGCCGGCCAGTGACTGACTATCATGCAGGGTTAGAGGAGATCAGCTCAGAGCTTCCAGAGGAGGCAGTTTATAAAGCTTAAAACCATATCCTGGTAGTCTTTTGAACAAGTGAGCAAGAAGATTACAGGAAGCAGCAGATTATAGAAAGTAGTTGTTGGCTGCAAATGTCCCACACAAAGGCAAATGTCCCTCAGGGAACTCCTAGATCAAATAGGGCTGTAGCAGGCAGTTTCCCCATCTGCATCCCAGAGGTGGTCATCACCCTCCTTGGGGCCAGAGCCTGGAGATATCACTTCTCTGTGATTGATTTACTGGAAAGTTTTACTTCTACACATCATTCATTAATTTATTAATTCACTTATTGAAATATAAGTATTAATCTTCCAGCTGCTATTTTAAGTGCTAAACAGCAGTAAAAACTTAAAAAAAAGTTTCTACTCCAATAGCACTTGTATTTTAGTACAGAAAGATAATAAAAAAAACAAACAACTAGAAGCATAGTGTGAAATCTAGTAATAAATACTTTAGAGAAGGATTTGCTCTTCTTGTTCAAATATTCTGTTGAAATCTTTTGTTGAATTCTTCAGTTTACTTGTATTCTTTAGCTCCAAAATTTATTTGGTTCTTCTGTTTTTGTCTCTTGTTGAACTTCTCAATTCATTCTTATGTAGTTTTTCTGAGAGCATTAAATTGTTTATCTGTGTTTTCTTATAGCTCTCTGAGCATCTGTAGAACAATTATTTTGACTTCTTTCTCTGGCACTCCTGGATCTCCATTTTTTGAGGGGCCAGTACCTGGAGGTTTACTGTATTCCTTTGGTGGAGACATGTTTCCCTGGTTCCTTGTGATCCGTGTAGTTTTGCACAAGTGTCTCTACATTTGAAGAAATAGTCACCGCTTTCAGACTTTATGGACTGACTTTAATAAGGGAAGTCTTTCATCTGTGGGTGGGGACACGCTGGATCATGCTGTGACCCTGGATCTAGTGGTGCAACGTACCATGTGGTACTGATTCCCGGGGGGCATATCTCTTTATTTCAGGCCATTGTGGACTACAACATCAACAATTGCATGATCCTTGGCCAGCACCGTGGGGGATCCAGAGTGGCTTCAAGGGCCATTGGGAACCTAAGTGTTACCTTCAGGTCTGGTAACAAAAACCCTGGGCAGGTAGTGGTGGTGGCTAGAGCTTGTGGTGTGTACATGCTCAGCTGTGAAGGTCAATTGCATGTGCCTAAGTAATAGCAGGGGCTAGTTTAAGGCACACTTATAATAATGGGGACTAGAGCAGGTAATAAGGACCAGGACCAACTATGGCCTCCCTGACATCTATGCTGACCCTGGCTGTCAGTGTGTTCTCCTGTGGTTGCACACACTCCCACCAAACATGCACATTGCAGTGAAGGTTGGAGGTGGGTTGGGATGGGCGTGTGTAGGCACACAGCTTTTGGGATGAGATACAAGTACATGAAGTGGTACCAGCTAGTGACAGATAGTAGGGTCTGATCCGGACATACAAGGATCTGTGGAAGTCCTAGATGTCAGGGTCCTCTCTTGGGGCTGCACACTACCTCCCAACCACTACCCCATGCATGGATACTGCAGTGGAGGCCAACAATGGGCTTCAGGCCTGTGTTGTGCAGGTGTACAGCTAGGGGACTAAGACTAGACCCAAGCAAGGGCATGGTGATAGGGTTCAGCCAGAGGGAAGGGCCTAGGCTGTGCACTTATTCATTTGTAAAAGCCTGAGTTGGCTATATGTATGACTACCCAGCTCTGGGAATTAAGGAGGGACTCAGGTGGCTGGGGTCTTAGTTGTGTTGCTGCAGATACCTTGGATGGCTGCCAGCCTGGGTTCTGGACTCTGGCTGGGGCAGTGGGAGAAGGGAATATGAAGGGACTCAGGTGGCTGGTGTCAGCAAAAGAATTTAGATGTGGAGCAAGTGGTAGTGAGCTCCGTAGGCAATCCATGGAGATTGTGGTGACCATTGATTTCCTCAGTGACAATATATGCTGAGATTGTTTGTGAAGCAAGTCTCTGTGAAACATAATAACTCCCACTGAATATCTGCTAATAATAGCCTCTGCTTTTCTTTCTTGTTCCTAGCCAGTTCAATACATCTCATCTTTGCTGGTGTGGATGGAATAAAATCAAAGGGCGACCTTGGCACAGTGTCTTGCGAGGCCAGAGAAGTTGGTCATTCACCCCACTCTTCCTTTTCTGGTGAGAGGAATTCTTTGAGGGTGGTAAGTTTCTTCTTAGCACTGAACAGTGCTGGCTTACTGGATGGGATAATATGGACAAAATGAAGTTGTCTTCTTTCTCTTCTTGTGCAATTATTTTCAGGTTTTTGCTATTGTACCATAATGTTGTTAAAACTTAACAAGTAGATGCTAGAGATCTCTAAGAACTATTTTTTCTCTGTCTGTTTGTGGATCTTGTTCAATTGTTGACCTTGGGGGACAGGGAAGCTGGATTCTCCCATGTCACCATTTTTTGTGGGTGTTGAGGTTCTTGCTTGCAGTTTCTTATGAGTATACTTAGATGTCAGGTGGACCTGCATCATTTGAAGTTTCCACTGAGCAGTACGTAGATGTCACTTGGTTGGGTTGGTGTTGGCTCATAATTGGATGCTTATGTAAGACTTTCAAACAGAGAGCCTATGTGTGGCTAATGTGTCTAAAGTTTTTCTAGGGTGTAGACTGGGTTTTAAGAGGACATTTTCCAAGAACAAGAGTTTCAAAAGTGTGCATTTCAAGAAGAGGAAGAGGAAGCTGCCAAATTAAGTAAGGGCTGAGAAAAGACTTACACAGTGTCTGACATCTAGAAATCACTATTTGTTAGACAAATAAATGTTTGTACAAAATATATTGATATCTAAAGTAAGATGAGGATTAAATAGCCCAAAATGTAAAGACATCTCTTGGAAAGAGCAAATATAAATCATAACTTAAATATAAATATAACTTAGATAATTCTTAACTTACAATGCTATGAAGCTTTCTGATATGTTAATATGGCATATAAAAGAAGTTTGAGGGAAATCACCCTTCATGTTTCACTTCATTGGCTACTAACTAATCCACTTATTCATAAAGCTGGGTTTGTTGGACAGATAGCGTTAGCAAGTCAGGGTTGCCAGGCACAGAGGTCCCTCGGCAAGGTCCCACAAGCCTGCTTTTGTGAGCAGAGTTCATGTTTTTAATGAAAATATAACCCCTCTTGTTTTTCCAATATGTTATCCTGAATTATTTTCTACTGTTTCTATTTTTAAGACTCCTCTGCCTTTTCCTCATTTCTCATCTGCATGAGTTGCATACATTTTCTCAATGCTTTTAGCAAATGAAGACTTTTTCCTGAACCATTTCCACATGTGGTGATATTTTCTTCTAGGGCACTTAACTTTGGTCTTTGCAGTCTGAGCCAGAGGTAAATTACAGCACAGGGTCTCTGGGTACTGCAAGCATGATGGATGTCTTGTTTGTCTTTATTGTACCTGGCTTCTACTTCAGACATGCACCAAATGGTCTGCTTTTTTGATGACCGTGACTCAAGTCAGCAGCAATAGCTCAGCTGCAAACTGGTCACCAGCTTTCACTCTCTTGCCATTACTCCTTCTCTTAACTACTAAATGTCTTTTTTTTTTAATATTTGTATTGGATTTGTTTCTTTTAAGTCTTAAAGATATTCTTAAGGCCCTGCATATCAATTTAAATTAGATTATGTTCTTTACTTTATAGTGATGTTGTAGATGTTTTCTCATCCTCATTTATATTTTTTGATTAAAACACTTGATGAATCATAATTAGTCACTTTATAAACATATTATATTTTTCAGTTGCTGCCATGTATTAAAGAATTACTATCCTCATTTTATCTTTCAATAAACTACATTTCTCACAAAACTTACATGTCTAAAAGCATCTCAAGAACATTAGAATCTGGAAACAAGGGGGTAAAAAAGATACATCTAGTGTATGTACACACACACACACACACACACACATATATTCATCATTTAGTTTGATAAATCTAAATCAGAACAGAAATTTTAAAAATATCTTTTGAAGTGTAAAATCCATAACAAATATATAGATTCATAATGTATTTTAAAGGGGTACAAATTGCTATATGTCTAATATGTTGAGGAATCAGGTCTATGAAATAGTTGTGATACCACAGTTTCTCACAAGTAAATATCATTATAAATTTTAAGAATAACTTGTGAGTTGAAAATCCAATCTTTTAATTTAACAATCTAACAGTGGAGTAAAGAGGGAATAAGGGGACAATTCTAAAGCCAGAATCTGCAACCATCTATAGTCTGAAAAAACATCAATTCCGATTTACTCCTTAAATGGTGTCAATGCTCTGTTTTGGAAAGTTGCTCTCTGACGTGACAAGAGCTGAGGTTTGTTAAGGTTTCAGGCAGGTATTTTTAAGTTGCTATTATATAATGGTGAATACTGATGGTAGGCTAATAGATTTTATTTACAGAGAAAGCAATATCTTGAAAATGGAGACAATTCTGTCATAATAATGTAGGACCATGGGATTGTGATTAGGACAAAGCTGGTTTTGTAACAAGTGCCATATTTCTTTGTGGGCACAAGCTTCCATGTATAAAAGTACTAATATAAGATATTTTACTTCTTTCAATTTAGTTTTCCTACTTTTTATACACAATATAATTAACAAGTGAGAATCTGCCCACATTACACCAGCAGAGAACAGAATAACAGATCTTTAAATGTATTTCAACACCTGACTTTTTAGTTAATAAAGCTACCCAAATGTTAAAATTCTACACTTACTTCATGTTTCAGCCAATTAATTTATACAAGTTAAATTAACAGATCTTATAAAAAGCATCTCACCCTTAACACACACCGTGCTAGTGGGTGACAATCTCACAGCTGAGAAGAGCAATAGTCTTGGGTCACAAATTTTAAATGTGATAATTTATTTCAAGAAATCATGCCCCTAAAAGTCAGCTCTTGGTAATTTTAAAAATAGTTTGCTTGTTTGTGTGTTTGTTTTTTACAATGATGATTCCCCTCCTCTGCCCCCAAACATTAATTCTTGAAAATTATGGGTGTTAGTATATCACCCGGGATCCAAGAAAATGTATAGCACAACTACATTGATCTATTTATTCTTGGTATACATCAAGATTTAAAATGCTTTTTCAGAACTCTGAAGCACTAACAAGTTAAATAATCGGGTGGAAATTTATATTTCTTCTGTTTTGTAAGCTAGCTGTGTACTAGTGACTAGTTACTTTGCAGTTTTTATTTGTGATGTATTCCCGTAATAGGATTTTTTTTCTGCTGCTTTGCAGAAATTATTAGACACCTTCAAATTCAGAGACAAATTCACTTTAACATCTGTGTGATTGGATGCTATCATTACGTGCTAACCTTTCTGTCAAGCGGTCCTCCTTTTTGTTTCCATTGACTTGTTAGAGTAATCCTAGTTTGGGCCTCAGATTCAAATAAAACCACCTGTATAATGGAAATCATTTTCCGCAGTTTTAAAGTTGCTCATACTTTAACTTCTGGGACCACCCAGACTTCTTTATTTTATTTATTTATTTATTTATTCAATTTGAGGTAGACAGTAACAAAATCTTAAAACGAGGTATATTTCTAAGTTATATAATTCTCATGCTCAGAGGCATCAGAAAATGCAAAATAAGAAGAAATAAACAGATTATTGGCCCCTGATTGGCAATTGATTATGTTGATTTTCTCTGCTTTCTTTTTCATGAGCTAAGGAAGCAGCAAGGCTAATTTTGTCATTGACTGAGATAAATATCACTCCCCTGCTTAGAATTCTACTTTTCATTATTTAAAGGAAAGTTATACCTTCTTAGCAATACTTCTAAAGTCATGATTTTTATTTTAGCCTCACTTTACACCACCCTCACAATTTCTCACCGACCCCTTCACAGTATTCTACTTTCCAGTCACTGGTGTGTGCAGTTTCCCAGCTGTTGGAAAATCCCTCTATCTCTTCCTCTCTCTTTCCTTCCCTCTCTCTCTCCTGAGATACTCTCCTTACGCGAAGTAGTCCTGCTTTCTCATACTCACCTGCATTTCTCCAGGCAAATGCCTGTTTATCCTAGCAGAAGCAATTTTTCATTTCTGTCTCTAGCCTGCCTCCTCTATGAGGCCTAACCTTCCCTTCACAGGCTAGACAGGCTCTCCATCTGCTCTCACAGCAGTCATTGCTCTCTGTGCCCTCAACCTAACCCCTATTCCAGTCCTCAGAGCATATAGTGCTTAATGTTGGCTGTGTGCTATCTGGGCTTCATGACAATTTCAATTTCTGGCTACATATAACTCTTTCAAGAATTGCCTGACTAAAATCTTGAGTTACAAACACTTTAGAAAACATATTATTTGCTGCCTCCAGTTGCTCATCAAATACTAATTTCTTAACTTTTTTTAGTCTGGTTTTCATCCCTACTTCTCTGAATTTCATCTCTTAACAGAATCTTTCTAATTATCAATCCATTTTTCTCCTTTTTGTCCTACTCTTTTTGACTTCATTGTAGAGGTCAACCCAATTGGTCATTTTATTCTTGTTAAAAATATTGCTTCACCTAAATTTCACAATATAGAACTCTTCTTGATGCTTTTTCTCAAAATCCTCATGCATAATATATAGACATTTCCCAGGTTTCTCTTTGGGAACATTCTCTTTATTAGCTTTTCATCAGAGATCTCACTTAGGTCCACAGCCCCAGTTCTCACTTCTGTGCCCTGGATTCTTAAATTATTCTTTCCAGTCTGACTTTTTTCTGGGAGTTTTAGTCTGCATATCCCAATTTGCATTGATTCCCCAGATATTTCCACTTAAGTGTTCTGCTTCTTCAAATTCCACAGGCTTTTAAAATATTTCTCTTCACACACTCAAACAAGTTCATCATCTTAGTATCCCAATTCTCAAAGCTGCCTAGAGTTGAAAGCTTTGCTTCCTTTGTGACTAGTCTGTCTTCTCTTTTAACTATTGGGTTCTTAAGTCCTAATGACTTCATTTCCTCAGGATTTCTGACATGCACGTTCTCTTTTCTTCTAATACTACTTATAGTTACATTAGGTATCTTTTGCTCTCATTAACAAAAAAAGAAAAAAACAATTTAACAGACAGTTCTACCTTTATTTTTTCATTATTCCTCTGATAAAACTTTTATCCTTCTCAAAAGTTTTATGTGACTTTCTGTTTCTAGAACAGCATCAAGTTAAACTACCTAAACCTATAATTCCAAAGTCTAAACAGTCTTGTCCCAAGCAACCTATCATAATATGCTTCCCATCATTGCCTTTCTCAAAGTCACTAAACCAGTCTAAGTTATTCTTAGTAAAACCTGCATTTTTCTGCCTTTGAGATATACCATTCACTTAAATTGATAACATGTTTATTATAATCTCTGCTTATCTGTTCTCTAAATACTGAGTTTAGTAATTTTCCTTTATAAAATTTACTTAGCTTATTTTCACATTGCAGCCTGCACTCATATATCCTGCTTTGAGACAGGAATTCAGTTTACTTCTTTTATGTCCCCCTGGAAGACCAGTCCATCTTATATATAAGTAAGTGCTCAGTAAACATTAATTGATTTTGCTTTGCTACTAATGATGGTATCTAATTTGATTAACATTTTTAATTAAAAAAATAGGTCTGGATGGAAATTTGGAATCATCATTAAGTGAGCTAAGATAAGAAACTAAATCTTAAATACTACCACATAGGATTTAAGAGAAAAAAAAATACAGACTAAATGCTTTTTATGAATAATATCAGAAGGTGTGTCCAAATTAGCTAACTAAATGGTTTTCTCAATTCAGTTTGTTTACTTGGCATTTAATGAAATGTAGGGAGATAGATCACAATTTTCATGAATACATTCTTAATTGCATCAGTTTTTGAAAGTGGATATTACTTTACATTTTGTCTTTGAGATGAGCTAATTAGTTAGAAACTCCCAAAGATTCAAGTGAAAGCCCCATCTAGATCTGTGATGCAAATTTCAATTGTAGATGTACTGTATTAATTGTCAAAGGGTGTGCATACAGCTTTGTCATTTCCCCCCCTCATTTGCAATGTCCTTTTTATTTGCATAAAGATAGAATGCAGTGGAAAAATCAGCAGAATCAGAATTTTTTTTTTTCTGAACATTTAAGTCAATTCCAATAGCCAAGTATAATTCTGTATTAACTGCAAGAAGCCTAATAATCAGGTTTTTTTAAACAAGTATTTTTATATAATTCTCTTAAATATTTCCCATTAATATTACACATAGATTTTTAGCCATACTTAAAATCATATTAATAGAGAACAAAATAATAGAACCTTGGGAAGTTTATTTATTTGGCTACCTCTAGACTGCTTCTTTAGAAATTGTTATATCTTATAAATGGTTGGATAGTTCTTCAGAATTCATTTGTTTACTTGCATGGTCATAGAGGTGGGGAGAAGAGAAATTAAAAAAATATATAACAGCTAAAAATCTCCATAGCATACATTAAAAATATTAATTTTAGATGTAATTCTTCTGACCCATTCTCCTTTCCTTGATCTCTGTACCATTAAAATTTTTCTTTGCTCAGATAAAACAATATTCTAATTCATAGAATTGTCATTGCAGTGACTGATATACTTTAAGTATTCTCTTCATCTTGTCTAGACTCTCTGAAGATGGGAACCAATGAAAAATAATAGAATGCATTACTTTTTGTTTTAGGAATCATTATCCTTTTCTTATTTATGGATCTCTGTGGTCTTTTTAGTTTAGATTACTGGCAAATTTCATGTCCTTGTGTACTAACTCAATTTATTACATTATCCTTGGCATAGTCATCTTCTCTTTAGAGGTCCATCATATATATTGCCCACATTACATATAGATAGAATTTATCCACAAATAATTTCTTGTATTAAGTTTGGGCTACACACAGAATCAAAGAACAATGTTTAATTTTAGATCCACTACTAGAATTATAATCTTTGTGTAATTGTATACATTTATATACATGTGTATATAATGTGTGCTTATATATTTAATTTTTAAATATTTTTGCACAATAAGCTGACTAGTTTTTATTTAAGTATACAGTTCTATTAGTTTTAACATACATTTAGAATTGTGTAACTACCACAATATAGAGTAGTTCAACACACAGAATAGTGTCATCACCCCCAAACACTCCCTTTTGCTATCCTTTATAGTCACATCCTCCTCCAACACCTAACCCCTTACTATCACTGATCTATGCTCTACCACTATAGTTAGTCTCTTGGAGAATGCCATATCACTGAAACTATATGGTAGTAACCCACTGAGATTGACTTCTTTCATTCCATATAATGTCTTGAAGTTTATTCAAGTGGTATGTATTAATAGCTTGTTCCTTTTTATTGCTGAATAGAAGTTCATCGTATGATATACCATAGTTTGTAAAATCTATTTACTCAGTTATGGACATTCAGGTTATTTTCCAAATAAAATCTAAATTTCCCAGTGAATAAAGATGCTATAAAAAACTGTATACAAGTATTTCTGTGAACATGGCCTTTTATTTCTCTGGGGTAGATACATAGGAGTGGGGTTGTTAGGTTTTAGTTTAATTTTCTAGGAACTGCCAAACTAATTTACAGAGTGGTGTACAATTCTGTATTTTCAGCAACAGTGTATTGGAGGTCCCATCAATCTTTATCTTTGCCAGCATTTTGTATTGTCATTGTGTTTGTGTGTACATATATATTTTGTGTATACGTGTGTGTGAATAAAATATTTATATGTACATACATACTTATACATATGATATTTATTTTAGCTTTTCTAATATATGTACAGTGGTACTAATGATTAAAGGTGAAGAACATCTTTGGACAATCATATAATATTTTAATTTGTTTTCTATTCTGTAAAATAAAAATTATTAGAAGATTTGTGCATAAAAGATTAAAGTGCTTTATAAAGAAATGGTATAAAGTAGGTGAAATTTTAGCTGTTATTGATAATGGGTTATACACATAGAGTTGATAATTTGAGTTATTTTGCTGACAGAATCCTGAGAAAGCAATACATTTAGGGCCAAATGATTATATGTAATTCAAAATGTTTAATTTTTTTTTTTTAGAGACAGTATTCAATATAGTGCCAGCTTCTATTTAAAAAGTAATTCTTGTGGACCAAAATTATGTTCATCAACTTTATTGAGGAATAACAAATATTCAATAAAAGTAGTTAAGACAGTCTATGGCTTAAAACCCTAGAATCTAATTGGAGAACTAAGTATACTGTGTATATGCAAAATATTAGAGAATTATCTAAGGATATATAGAATATAGTATAGAGTAGACTATTTTTTTATGTGCATACTTTTGGAAATGAATCACTTTTTTTGACTCTTAAAAGTGTTTACTTTTCATATAACACAAATTATTTCAAAGCACTCATATTAGAACATCTTGCTTTTTCTTTGCATCCCCTGAAGAATGCATTTGCCTACCTTAAGGCCAAAATTATGATTTCATAAACTTGAAGCTGTAGAAAAAATATCAGGTTATAACAATTACTCACCTCAAAGTTGAATTTCCAGATTCTTGAGAATGAACTACTTATTCCAAATTCTATTAAGAGGAAATTTTGTAATTTGATACAAATGTCAACTAACCTCTTAATGTTGTTTTTAAATGTTCTATTTTAAAGACTTATTATTTTGATAATGAATATATTTGAAATATAATAAAAATGATATAAATATTTAATTTGTTTTTGAAAGGGTGTAGATTAGGATAGATATTGAAATACTATAAAAGAACACTAAAAGCAAACATTGATCAATATAAATGTAATTACACAACTAATTAGTCAAGTCTTTCAAGAGCAAATTATTTTCTCAGGTGGCTTAAATTTTTTTCTTATAGATAAACAAATTTTCAGTGTGTTTGCAAATGCAGATAAAATATAAACTCTAATTTTTAACTTTATAAAGACTCATAATCACTGTCATTTGAAGATTATATATATATATATAGAGAGAGAGAGAGAGAGAGAGAGCTATTTGTCTATCTATCTATCTATCTATCTATCTATCTATCTATCTATCTATGAATTTTGCTAGATAGTTCTGCAGCTCTCATTTATAATATTCAATTTGTTGCACTAAAAATGTTCCCCTCACAAAGTTTGTGTGCCTGGTGTTTCAAAAAGGCCAATATTCAATAGATCAAAGTTTAGAGTAAAGAAAGTTTGAATGATAGAAAAAGCACCAACCTACCGACCGTGAAGATGGAAGCTGTCGGTAGTTCCTCAAATCCATCTGAAGAGCCCCTTAACTTCAAGTGTCTTTTGTGTCAAGGTATGGGAGGAGAGGCCAGACAAGAGCTTAGATCCAAGGAAGAGCAAGAAATCTTCAAATCTCTTTGTTCCCTGTCAGTTGACCCTCACTGACCTGAATCTGGCCATGAAGTTCCTTTAAATATTTGATAAGTAGTCACTGTTCTGTACATATTTCCCCACCTCTTTAGGAAAGACTTTTTCTGACAAGGTTGTTTTTACAAAATACTCAAGCCGCAAGCAGAATTCCTCTAGTCAATCAGCATTTCTATAGCAGAAACTAGTAGCTTGAGTCAAAGAGTGACTAAGCAGTTGACTATGTTACAAAAACAGACTCTTTTTATTAAAATATGTGTCCCAATTTTTTTGGTTCTGAAGCCTGGTGAGAATCCCTAGATAATCAGGAAAATAACATACTCATTTTTTTCTATTATGTCTCTTTCCCTGTCCATTGGAGCTACTCATATGTCAGTAACTACAAAAATCCTGTTTTCTACCAACTTGGAAAATCAACCTCTTTTAATTTCAGTAGAAATGCCATGCAGTCATTAGATGAGAAGTGGATATCTCCCCTGCAATCAATCCCATGAATCAATTCTGGTTCTTTTTCTATTTATTTAAGTATTGTGGGTATATAATTTTTAATTAGTTTCATTTATAAAGTATAGTGACTCAATATTTATGTACTTTAAAAATGTCATCACCTCACTGTCTAGTAATCATCTGTCACTGTACAAACTTTCACAGTATTGTTGACTATATTCCCCTTCACCTTTTTCACCCATGCCTCCTTTTCCCTTCCTTTTGTCAGTTTTATCTCTGTTTCCACGAGTCTGTTTTTATTCTTAATGGAAATTACAATGGTTGAAGACAATTTTTTTTTTACATCTATAGCCTGAGGAGATTTTGGTGTACAGCAAGAACCAGAATTTTGGGATTCTGCAGAACTAAATTCAGATCCCATGTTAGCGTTATAAGTTACTACCTAAAATATAAAGTAAGAAGATGAGATATATAAAGTACTCCATGAATTAAATTGACACCACTGGAATGAGGTGAAATTCAGCGTTATCCAGGGGTGTCGGGGAGGAAGAGGAGGACAGTGGCGTTGTGTGTTGATGTCCCTCGGTTCTTCCCCACCAATGTAGCAAAGAATTTACAGATCAGTGAAATTTAGAAAAGTAAGATTCATTAAAAATACATTTTAGAAGGAGATGGGCTATGCTATGGAAAGCTTCAGCCCTGCAGAATTTAGGAGGTGAAGAGATAAGATTGTACACCCCAAAGGAAAGAGTGGGTTTCCAGCTAGGAGTTCTATAACAATGCAGAAATGGTAAGGTGTGTTTACATTTGGTCTGTGATGAGAGGGCCTAGAAGATCCATATGTCTGATGGTTGCTATATAGCTTTGCCTAGTGTGCATGTGCTTACCTAGAATTCAATCTGTTATATTTAGATTCATGAACTTTTAGACATAGTCATGAGATTATAGTAATGATATAATGATGCTGAAGTTATGGCCAGTACTTTCTGTGCACATGTTTGTAGCTGGTTTGGGCCAGCAGCATTTATGGCCTTTGTGCTCTAAGATTTGAGGTAATTTATAACTGTAAAAGGGAGGTATTTCTGAGAATTTCTTAAGGAAGGTCTTCAAGGGAAGTTTCTATGGTTACAGAGCTGGTCCTTGGCTCCTGTCGCTCATGCCTGATTAATTACTTAACACATCCAAGTAGTTATTGCCTGGTCAATTGTTACCTCTATGCTCTCATCTTTTTCATCCTCAACTTACCTACTCTGGTCCAGTCATCCTGGTCTCAAAGTTCCTGTACCATAAGCCTGGGAATTAATTTCTCTCTGTCTGGGGCTTTGTGCTTGCTCTTTTCCATCATTTCTTTCAGATTTGTATTTAAATGTAACATTCTCAATGAAGACTTCCCTGACTACCTATCTAAAATCATTATCCTTGCTATATTTTTATTCCCTTCTCCATATTGCTTTCTCCTTAGCCACTTTCATTATCAGATATGTGTATGACTTATTGATTCTATTCTTTGTTTGTATGCCCTACAAGAATGTAAGCTTCAGGAGAGCAGGGAATAGTTCCTGTTTTGTTTACTGTGATAACTCTAGGGTTTTAGATAAGTTGCAAACAAGTATTGGGAGCTCAATAATATAGACTGAATGAATGAAAGGATAGCTTACAACTCCTGAAAATAGCCCTCCCCCGCAATGCAGAATATATTTCCTTTTGTTGTCAGTTGTTTTTATTTCCTTTTTTACTTCATTCCTCAAAGATTCTTTGAGCCAGAGTGCTGCTTTCAGGTTTTTCAGAAATGAATTAAGTAAAAAAAGTTTACCAAATTTCAAGAAAACTGATTAATTGAATGGACTCTTTGTAAATATGATGTGGTTTTCTTTAATATCTGCTTATTATTTTCTAAAGGTGAACTATTTCAGGGGATAAAAATGCCTTATTATATACTGTTTTTGGTAGTAGTTGTCTATCATTAATATTGATAATGGATAATGAATATGTACTGTATGCAATATACTCTAAATGTAGTATCTCATTTAATTTTTACAATAAATCAGTGAATAGGCATTATTTTACCTGTGTTAAAAATGAGGAAATAAAGTTTAGAAATTAAATAACTTCCTATACTATAATTACATAGTAGGTGGTGCTAAGACTTAACTGTTGTAAATAAAACAAATTCTTTCAAGCATAGTACTTTTTCTTATTAAAGTTACAGATTTGATATTGTTAGAGCTGGAAATAATAGTATAGGTTGTCCATGCCCTCATTATTCAGGTAAAGAAATGAGAACTTGAATGATTTGTCCAGAGTTGATACTATTATTAGAAGAGAAAGAGCAGGAAATACTTATGATCACATTTCCTGAAATACATTCTGTTATTTGTCTTCTATACACAAAAGGGATAATAGTGTAACTGTCTCTTCTTAGGTATATGCAATGAGAAGACTGTGAATTGGTTTCTACAGGGCTACTTTTAATGCAGAGTGACATTCCATTTTACTAATTGATTAGACAAATATGGACACATTGAGACACACACATACACATACACCCACACAAACACTATGGCCCTGGGTATGGTCTTTCAAGTCTTGAAATAATATCAAAGTCCATTTTAAATCAAGGCAGTAGTCAGATGCAAAATTTGAGATACAGCAGGATAATCTCCAGAAATTATCCACAAATTTCTTCTTTCACATACCATACATATTTTGATGATGCAAATACCACTAGCAATAAACCTTTATACTGGGATATATTTGATATAGTATATTTCCACCAACATCCAGGAACTATCTATTTTATTATCTGAACCACTTGGTAGTATACAATTTTTTATACAGTGTTTAGGGTCTTCCATACACTTTTGCCACCTTTTATGGAAAACAGAAAAACACACACAGAGACAATACTCATATAATTTTATTTCATTGTCATAAACTAGAAAATGTGTCAATGACTAACTGATACTAAAATCTAATGAGAGCCAGAAATAAGTTCAGACCAATTATTCTGAAATAAAATTATTGTTGATACATATATTCTAAATGTTTATACTTAATCCTCACCAGAGGAACTACACAGAGTTTATTTGTATCCTCTATTCACCTTTCCCAATGATAATACCTTATATCACCATAATATATTATCAAAACCCATAAATTTATATTAGTACACAGATATTAACTAAACTAAAAACTTGTTTGGATTTTACCAGTTTTTACATGCACTCATTTTTTAGAAGACAAGTGTATAGTTATGTGAAATTTTATCAGGTGTGTTTGTTCATGTATCCATCACCATAGTCAGGATACAGAAGTTGCAAAGTAATTTCTTCATGTTACTCCTATGGCCTTAACCCTTGGCAACCATTGATTTGTTCTCTCTCATATCCAGATTTTGATTATTAGAAAAAAAAATTCTGTAAACATTTATGTTTAGACTTTTATGTGGACCTAAGTTTTCATTTCTCTGGGATAAATACCCAGGCATGTCATTGCTGGAACTTATGGCAAATGTACATTTGACCTTACAAGAAACTGCCACAATGTTTTCTAACCAGTTTTATCTGGTTTATAGCAAATAGTTCTGTAAAGCAGAATCTCAGTTTACCTAGGCATATGTTATAGTCACCTTACCTGAGATGATAAATATTTTAATTATATTGTCAAGGTTAGATAGCCAGTAGATGTTTTATTTTATTACTTCAGGTCATTTGGTCATATATCCTTTCATTATTTTTCAGGCTAACATGATTCTAGTTGTATTCTGAGATAAAACTTGATCATCAGTACAACTGTTCATAAAGAAAGAAGCAAATATTATGCACCGTTTTGGCTTTGAGTCTGTAATCCTTCAACTTACTTCCATATGAACTGGTCTTGTTAAGAACTTTCCCTGTTTTGGTTTCATAATTTTATAGGACAAAGTTTGTAGCATTATACTCAGTACTTAGTGGCAAGATAACATCAGACCAAAGGTTTGTCAAGTTATATGACACCCACTATTAAATAAACTTTTAAGTTATTTGGATTTAGATACAGAAAATTCAGTATTATAAAAGTTATTTCAAGGTGATCCATGGAAAGGCTCAGGAAGAAAGAGCATCTGTGACCCCCTGATATGTTATGCAAAACTTTGAACTTTGAAATTTAATCTTGTGTATGTGTAGATCTCCCCATAACATAATTTAACTGTTCTTCTGAAGTCATCATATTTTCTTTTCATCTTGAATGTCTCATTTATTTTTAATTGTATTTCATATATATATGTGATGGGGGCGGGGAGGAGAGAGAGAGGGAGAGACATACAAGGGAGGGCATGTGAGCGAGCAGAAGCAAGCAAGCATACTAGGTACATGTAGCTTCTCCAGGACACGAAAATCAACACTGTATAGTGTATAGGGTAATTTTGGTTTGATTTTTTGGGGGGAGTACTTGGGAGATTAACCAGTACATAACAATAATTTTCAAGTTAAGTAGGAAATTGTAATATTTATTTGTTCTCTTAGAGTTTGGGTTTCAGGAATTTTAATATTTGGATGCCCAAAGCAAAATCAATGGTGTAGTTACCATCAATTAAATATTTAGCACTCCCCTCCCCTTTTAAAATTAGTTAGGGAACTGCAGAATTTAAGCTATATCCTCTTTTCAAATTAGTTAGGGAACAACAGAATTTAAGTTATATACTAAAAAAAAATGTTGTGTTTTTTTTAAACAAATTTTTAGATTTGTATCATCTGTCTTTACTGCATGTACTAGCTTAGTCATTTTGGCTCAGTCATAGACATTATCAGCAGAAAACTGAGCAATCAATGCAAAACTGTTGACAGGCCATGCTTCTATAACATGTAAACAGAAATAAACAGCAGAGCAATACTTGGAAACATTTGTATTGCAAAATTTTAGATTTTATCATTTTTCTATTGAAATATCCTTGAACATACAGAAAAAAAATGATCAGACTTATGAATTGTCTGTGTCTGCATATCAGATTGCTTAAATTAACACATGGTAAATTAGTATTTTGGGCCTAGAGTACAAGGCTGCACTCATTCTTGTCATATACAATAACTACTCTAGTCATGACATTTATAGTGTCATGCCAGGTCATGACATATCACACAAGAAACAGGTCACTGAAAAAAGTTTAGTGTAGAGATACAAGTTATGTTTTTGAATCTAATAACAAGAACCACTAAACAAATAAAGCTTCAAAAGTAGTAAAAGGTTGAAGATACTCTCTTCTTAGCACTGATGCCAAGGGTAGGATTAGATGGCAGTCCACTTACCCCAAACCTCCTACATGGTATCCCCAGTTAACTATCCAAGTAAGAGTGGGCTTCTTCTGCAAGCTCAGCATCAAGAGCATTTGTGGAATTAAAAGCAGTATGCCTATCTTTCAAATATTTGGAGGCACCGGTCTGTTTTTTAAATCCATTAGGTCACAATGCCTCTCTGTGTAGTAAGTACTGGTATTATCGCCATTTTATAGATTAAAAAATTGAGCAGATAAGTTAAGTTGCTCTCTAGGCCAGGTAGTTAGGTAGTAGAGCTGGGATTTGGACCCAGATGGTCCTAATTACCATAACCTTCACCATCAGAAAGATCTAGGCAAGAAAGAACTGACTTTACTATTAAGTATCCCAGTTTTTAGAAATTCTTTTGGCAATTTCTACCATGAGGTTTAGTTTCCTGTCATATTTCTTAGCTTCCCAAAGTTCTCTCTTTCCTTCTCTGATTTTTCTCCTATTTCTGATTTCTAACTCTTTTCTTTCAGGAATAAAAGCAAAATCATCTCCTTAAAAAGCTCACTCTAACTATCGTGTAGAGAAACTCAGCTTTCTGCTATCAAACTTAGTTTAAAAGTCTCCATTTGAATATTCAGTGACTGGGTTGAAGCTTAAAATTAATTATAAGATGGTATTCTTATAATAGGATTATAAGATAGTATTATAATTCTAGGATTATAAGAATTATAATACTATCTTATAATCCTATTATAAGAATACCATCCATCTACTATAGTTTTTAGCAAGACTCAAAGGCTATGTGTATAAAACATTCCTTTTTCTGGAATCCATTTGCTCGTAGACTGATTCTGCTCCTTTTATTTCCATATTTTAGGTCGTGGGGTTCTAATCATACTATATTTCACTCTCATTGCTCACTAATGAAATCTCAGAAGTTAGAGATTTTGAAAGCCACAGGCTTTCCTACTTCTTTATAAAATAAATCTCTTAAGATAAAAATGGAAAAATTTTCCTTCTCCCCATACAGCTGCAGAAAGGTATATGTTATTCAACATTACAAAGCTATTCTTGCAAAAATTATTTCTAACAGTCTTGTGACATGCCCAATTATAAAGATTCTATCTTTGTTTTATGAGTAATTTTTAAGCTTTAAAGGAAGTCTATAATTTATATTGGTTGTCTGAATAATATGTTGCCCTAATAAAAATTAAATTAAAATATTTTTTCTGAAAAGTGAAAAATAATAAGATAAATATAATATAAACCTAAAATTTAAATATAAATATAAAAGAGAATGTTAAGCAGTTATAAGACTTATTTTTTAAATTAGAAAAGTACATCATCTATACATTTTTTTCTTCATCAAAAGGGGCAAAAACAAAATAAAATATGATTATGTAGTTTTAAATTTAGACATGATAGTCTAATCTCAATTAAATAAATAAGATAAAAATGTATATTCACATTTTATATATTTATATACATTTTCCAACTATGTTGGTTATTCATGTTTATAAATAACTGTCTAGTTTGATTAGTATTAATTTTTTCCTTGAGGAAAAAATACAAATTTCAGATAAGTTATTTGATATTTATTGCTATATATTTGGTTTTCTATTAATGAGATGATATTCTGGGTGTGGAGTTTTTTTGCTTTGACAGTGATTTAGGTTGCCTGAGAGATTGCACTTCCCCATTTCAAAACTGACCCTTTAAGAAGTGGCTTGTAGCTTTAACCCATTAGAAAACATCATGTACTGGCAGTTCTGAGAGGAGCAGCTAAATTAGTTACTCCACTGCCTTTTAATTAATTAACCAAGTAACTGCACCACTACTCCAGTGCCCACTTCTCAGACCCCTAGTTATTCCAGATACTGCTCGGGCTATAAACTACTTTATTCTGAGGTCTTTTCTTTTGCTAACATTGGACGTTAATCTGTTTTATTAAGTTTTACACTGAATTCAATTTCAGGAGTTTTATGTATGGAGAAATTCTCATGTGTAGGATTTGCTCATGATAAACAACATTTTAAAAAACTTTAGTGAATACTTAAATTCCTATCATTTCAGTTTAAGTCAGTTTAAGTCAGTTTAGTCTGACTTCATAAATTGGAATATTTATAAGGCTTGAGGAAGATGTAATAATTGTGTTTGTGAAAGGGAAGGAATATCTCTATATAACATTCTTAAAAAATTCCTAATGTAACAAAATTTAAATTTAATTAATTTATTCTCACTTATGTAATAGAAATAGCAAATATAAATAGACATTACCTGCTAAAAGTACTATAGAGGCCTAGAAAAAGTAAAATTAATGGTGGCAGATTTTCTCCTAAATAATTTTTATAAGATTTCATTTTAAAATAATATATTTATGGTTTCTGCATTTTGCAAACTTAATAAACATCTCTCTAGATTATGATTTGATGTAACAATTTACTGAATAAATGTATTACATATTCCATTTTCTGAGTGCTTTCTTCCTAAGGGATCTAAATTGTATTTACAGAACTACAACTAATTTTCAAAATGCTCCTTTGAGAAAGAAAAAATAGGTAGAAAAAATGCTAAGAGAAGCAAAACTTATAACAGTGGACTAGAAGGAAAATAACTCTTAAAGACATGTTTCCACATTCTATATTTATGCAACATAAGATAACATATTTTATTTTATTATTATCCAAAATAATAATATTTATTAACAATTATTGGTACCCCTGTGATTTAGGCATAATATAAGGATAAAAGAGAAACTGTATAAACTTCTGGAGGGAACATTAGGCTTTGATTTACTAAAACACCATTTATAATAATTCATGCCATGTGTGAAATATAAATACTTAGGACTAGATTTAACCTTCTTAGATATAAGTAATAAAGTTGCAATTATTTCTATAGTTCAAAATCTGGTCATTGGAGTTATATTTTGTGCTCAGCCTTGTGCTCTTTGTTAGGATCATAGGCATGAGATCCAGAAATCTGTAAAAGGAGAAAGTCTTAAATAAAGAATGACCACAGGAGAACTGCTAAAGCCAGCACACTCTTGCATTCTTCTACTGTGCATCTGCAAATAACCAAGCATCCCAAAGGTCATCAGGGTAGACTAGAACAGGTAACTTATTTCTGCAAAAGAAAGGCTTTGATTTTTGGCAACAAAAATAATTCCTTTATTACATTCTTACATTCAGTTTGATAATGGTAGAAATAAAATGTAATTGCTTAACTGGGTTTTTAATATGTGAAAAAAACCCAGACAAACCTTTCTTGCTAAAGTCACATTCTAAAAGGTACATTTCTTATTTAATAATATATATAAGAAATTACAATGTAGGTAATGCTCCCCTGTACAAATGTTGCAGCCGCCAGCCCCCGATAGACACACGGACCACCAGAAATGAGAGTTATAGGAAACACACTCTTTATTCAGCCAGCTGGCTCTGCCAGGGGTATGCAGACCCCAAATTAAGCAGCCCTGAAATGTAGAGGTACAAGGTTTTTAAACCCCATTCTTCATTCTGTCTGAACACAAAGGTCTATTTTTCTTCTATTCACTATCTGTCGACCCACAGGTCGGGTATGCAAGTGGGGGTACAGAAGCAGAAAGCTTATTGTTAGAATGTTATGTTCACATGGGTGATAGCCTATTTCCCATGGGCGATAGCTTATGTTCCCATGGGCGATAGCTTATGTTCCCATGGGCAATAGCCAAGCAGTAATTTTCCAGCCAGATATTTTTTTATAAAAATGGAACTATATAAAGACAACAATGTTGAGTGATATAGAGGCCAGACATGTCAATAGCAACAGCAAAAACCCTGACATATACTGAATGTCAGTGTTATCAGCTATTAGATATAAAGTTGAGAAAATAATGATTTGTGATTCCAAGGAACCTAGTTTACAGAGAGAAAGAAAAAAAATCTAAAGCAGTCAATCTACGATATGTTTTAAGTGCTTTGATGGGGTTATTCTCAGAGTTATAAATGTTCCAAGGAAGGAAAAACAGCTAAACTTTGAATTCAGGGAGCTGTTTTCAGATGAAACAAAATATGTACTGGGTTTTGAATTCTAAATGGGAATTTTGAAAGGTAAAAAAAAGTCAGGTTGGATATAATATGTAAAATACTAAAAAACAATAACAATTCCTTTCCAGACTATTTCTTAGATTGCTGTGATTCTTTACCTTCTCACCTCCCTGCCCATCTCTAGTACTTTCTTGATTCAGCTCTCGGTGTTTTGAGCAAATCATATTTGGGTGGGACATTCACACCCTTGGTCCCTTTACTCTAAAATGCCTGAGCAGGTATTCACCATTTCCTATTTCTTACCCTTTGCCTTGTCTTGACTAAATTTTGGTCAGGTTTCTCTCCTCTCCATAAGTGTCTGTCCTCTAAGAACTTTCTTGTTGTCAAAGGTGACAAGGTTACTTAAGGGAGTAGGAATTCATCATCTAATAAATATGCTAAGCCTAGGAGCTCATAAATTTATTTCAATCCCATCACAATCAGGCAAGATTTTAAATCTACTCTACTTATCAACTGACTCCCTAATTGAGGAACTTAAATCTCTCAATTTAAAGCTTCTATGTCCTCATTCATCTAAAGTTGATCTGCTCACAGTGTTGTCCCCCAGTCAAGATCCATGGCACTAAGCCCATTCAAAGCTATTGATAATTTTTCTTATTGACAGAGAAGAGCTTTTGATTTTTCATTAATTTCTAGTAAGGGCAGAAAGTGTCTGTTTTATGTAAATGTTATTTAAATCCCAATCAACACTTTTATTTTAGCATGGAGCTATTTATGCCAAATATTAACATGCTACAAGGCAGAGGTCCAGCCTGGAGATACAGGGGCAATCTACTTAGTGGAGGAACAGACGGGAAAGCCTGTAACTATGAAAAGATTAACTGGAAACCAGTTGGATGTTTTAACCACACAGACGTACTTTGGAGTCACCAGATGACTATTTACTCCCTCACCCAGCATTTACTCTCTGGCTTCTGTATCACTCAACATGGAAAGGTGAAACTAAATCCATTTTTCTACCATCTTTGGGAAAATTTCACTCCCATCAGGAACAAGAGGTGTCTTCTTATACTGTCTATCAAAAATATAACCATGATACAGCTGTAAATGTGGAAAAAGAAGGAAACCATCTTTAGCAGAACTTTTTCATTACTGGCAACTACATTTTATTAGCTCTTTTTTCCCCAGTTTTGTCAAGATATAATCAGCATATAGCACTGTATAAGTTTAATGTGTAGAATAGAATAACTTGACTTACATATATCGTGAAATGATTACCACAATAAGTTTAGTTAAAATTCATCATCTCTAATGGTTACCAGAAGGTGTGGAGGGATAGTAGACGGGTTAAAGGTGTCAAAGATATGGTGACAGAAAGAAATCTTACAATGGGCAGTGAACACACAATGCAATATATATATATGACTTACTGTTGAAATGTACACCTGACATTTATTGAATTTCATTAACCAATGTTACTTTAATAAAAATAATAAATAAATAAATAAATAAATAATAAAAACACATAAAAAAATTATCATCTCATACAGATATAAAAAAGAGGGGAAAATGTTTTATTTTCTTGTAATGAAACCTCTTTTAGGGTCTAGTCTCTTAATAGATTTCAAATATACTATACAGTGCTAACTGTAGTTACCATGCTGTAATCACTATGCTGCACTTTACCCTCTAGCACTTATAACTGGAAGTTTGTACCTTTTAATCCCCTTCCTCCAATTTTCCCACTCGACCCCCTGCCTCTGATAGCTATAAAGCTGAACTCTGATCTCTCTATTTTGTTTGTTTGTTTGTTTTTAGATTCCACATAGAAATGAGATCATATATATTTGTCTTTTTCTGTCTGACTTATTTCACTTAGCATAATGCTTTCAGGATCTATCCATGTTGTTGCGAATGGCATGACCAAATACTCCATTGTGTGTTTGGGTGTATGTACTGCAACTTCTTTATCTCTTCATCTGTCAGTGGATATTTAGGTTGTTTCCATGTGTTGGCTATTGTAAATGATGCCTCAGTGAATGTGGGGATGCAGACATCTTTTAGTGTTTTTATTTCCTTGGGATGGGGGCATTCAGGAGGTAGATAGGGGTAAAGGGTCAAATATTTGGTTATAGTAGGAAATTTAACTTTGAATGATAAACATACAATGCTATACAATGTATCATTGAATTGCACACTTGAAACTTATTTGATTTTATTAACCAGTGTCACCCAATAATTTTAATTAAAGGAAGTTGTTGGATCATATGATAAGTCTGTGAAAGTAG
Source organism: Macroglossus sobrinus (assembly GCA_004027375.1). Lineage (NCBI taxonomy): Eukaryota > Metazoa > Chordata > Mammalia > Chiroptera > Pteropodidae > Macroglossus > Macroglossus sobrinus. The sequence goes on along the minus strand of PVKZ01000527.1, from coordinate 690,904 downwards.
AAACAGTCTTTCTTCTGTATTGCTAAGTAAATGATTATCGCAGTGAAAAGAGGTTGCTAACACAGATTTATTAAAGAATGAATCTCCAGTATTTTTACTATATGCTTGGCTTAGTTAGTTCACTGGCTTTCAACTGCTACACAACAAAGGAGCCCAAAACATAGTGGCCATAGACAACAAAGATTTATTTCTTATTGTTTGTGTTGGTTGAATGGTTTCTTTGCTCATTTCACATGGGTTCATTTATATAAGTAGATTAAACTGAAGAGTTTGCTGGGCCCAAGAGCCCAATTAGGACTCACTTGCATGTCTAGGACTAGTATACTAGCTGTAATCTGGAGTGCGCCTATAGTCTCTGCTACATAGTGGTTGCTTACTTTAGATAGTACTCCAGGCATGGTTTCTTTCTATCTGCTCAATTATATATCTTTATTCTTACATATATGCACATTGAATTCCAAAGATCAAAGTTATTCTCCTTGTCCTGCATATTGTCTGAATGATCTTGTTTTACATAGGAAATATTTTTTCCCATTTTTTTAGGATGGGTATCATCATTATAGGTTTCTTACCTGACACTAATTTGCTCAGCCAGTCCGGCCATATCCACTTTAATACATTATATTTTAGCCATATTCTTCTACTTATTATCAGGCTCATAATCATCATTCCTATGTCTTTTCAGATTCTCTCTCTCTCTTTCATCAATGGAGGAAATAAATACATACAATTTGGGGTCATGTTCTAGAGCAGGGGTCCCTAATCCCTGGGCTACAGACTGGTACCTTCCTTTGGTTTGGTTTTTCCTTACTAATATATTACCGTTTTTATAAAGCACTACTATATCAGTTTGCATGCCTTAATTTTCTATCTCTTCAAAAAAATGACTGATGTTCTGCTTTTTTGGTGAATATCACTTCTGTTAGTGTTGTTTATCACATTAGGTAACACCTATCTACTTCACAGAATACTTTTGTTAAATTGAATTTATTTGAAGAAGCAGATATTAGAAAGTGAGAAATCTCAAGTGATTTAGAATTCATAGAATAGGTCTTTAAATTTTATTTTTTAAATGTCACTTGAATTACTGCTGTTTCATACTGATACTCTTCAGTATGCAAATATTCATCCAACCTCATCTAGCGCTCACAATGCACCAGAAAAACTTCATAGGTATTCATTTATTTAATCCTAAGAACAATTAAACATAGGCAACAGAATGCATTCAGACAAATGGTTATCAGCAATGATGAGATTAACTAGGCAGAGAGGATAGATAGTAATGAGTGCTAAGAATGTAGTCCTGAGACATTTAACATTTAGGGTTTAGGCTGAGAAGAAGGAGACTATAAAAGGAGCTTTTGGTTTCCTGCCAAAATACAGTGCAACTTATTTTCAATTTTGATGTCCCACTGAGTATCCAATTTTTTTCTAAGATATATTTCACAGCTGTTATGGGTTGAATTGCATCTCCCCCCCACCACTCCCCAAATCTTATGAAGTCCTAACCCCTAGTACCTCAGAACATGACCTCATTTGGAAATAAGATTGTTGTAGTTGTAATTAATTAAGATAAAGCCATACTGGAGTAGAATGGGCCCTAATTCAAAATGACCGGTGTCCTTATAAGAAGACGGCCATGTGAAGAAAAAGACAAAAGGAAAATGCCAAGATGAAGGCAGAGATTGGAGTTATTATGCCACAAGCCACAACACTAAGTATTTGATGACCAACACTATAAGTTAAAAAGAGGCAGAGAAGTTTTCTTCTTTATAGGTTTTAGAGGGAGCATAGCCTTGCCACTACCTTGATTTTTGGAGACATACAGTCTCCAAAAACTGTAAGAGAATAAATTTTTGGTATTTAAGGACACTCAGTTTATGGTACATGGTTATGACATTTCTAAGAAATATATATATATATATATATATATATATATATATATATATATATATATATATACATATTTTTCCATAATGTCTGAAAGATAAAATAAATTGGTCTGGGTATGTACAATAATAATCTGGTGTGGTTACATGTTAAAAGTACACCATGGAATAAAATACATTGAAATAATTCTGACATCTAGTCTGAATTTAGAACATTCTTCAAATATATTAGTCACAGAAGTAATATTGAAAGATATACATTCTGGAATCCTGAGGTGTCTTGCAAAACTTCTATCAAGATAATAGACTTGACATAAATTTAATACTAAAGTTCAGCTGGTGAACTATCAGACAGGTCAACCAAAACAAAACCTCTCTGTTATCTCTATTATCTTACAAATTTATACAAATAATGGCCTCAAAATTATTAAGTAAAGTTGGGATGCTCTTAAATAAAAATCAGAAGTGCATTTCTATTTCAATTTAATTTTTGACTTACAAAAATATAAAGCCAATGGTGAAATATTATTCAACAGGAAGTTTCTTCATATCGACATTTAAAATGTTATACATAGGAAAATAATTAAATTATTCAGGTATTAGTAATGCTACATGAGAAATTGTGACTGGTCAAAATAATAATTACTACCGAGATGTCTCAAAATATGTAAATACCAAATGCATGCATAAAATTCGTTATTCAACTTTAGTTTTTAAAACATGCAAACACAGTGGTTGGTTAATATTGTAAAAAATAAAAAATAGGAAACACTTAGAACATCATGAATCAGAATTGTGGCCTTAAATTTTCATTTTCAACATATTTCCACATTATCTTGAGTCTCCTGATAACCACATGATATAGTATGACACTTTGGTTTATGACAAAATTTGCTAATTGAACTGTAATCATATACTATAACTCCATTTAATCTTTAAGGGAAAACATTCAGTTAAAAATTTTATCGTTTAAGAAAACTTTTATTGAAAGCATCCAAATTATAAGCTATAGGTGGATACATTTTCAAAACATGAATATTCCCATGTAATTACAGTTTCTAACAAAAACAGAACATGGTTTTATTACATTTAAAGGTATAACATATTTTTATTATAAAATATTTGTTATATTTTCTTTCTAGTTAAAATTGATTTTTGAAGATTAACCTGTACCCTAAAAAATCTTTGACAAAATTACTTATTAATTCTGAGTTTATCTATAAAATCTATTAAATTTTCTATGTATGCATTAGAACTATACAGTTTTTAAAGCTTATTTTTAATTATCCTTTGTGACATTTTTGCAAAGGTGTAGAATTTATTAATTCATTAGATTAGATTTAAAAAATTTGAAGGATCAGGATTGGAGTTATAAGAAAGAACAATTACAAGTGGATGGTATCTTCTAGAAAAAAGACTGATAATGGATAGGACAATGAAAATGGATATAGGAAAAAATTATTTTCAGGAAAAAATATTTATACATTAGGTTTAGTTCAAATGAGCAAGTATTTAGAAACTGTGGACATGTATTAATGAAAACATATTAAAGAAGATACGGCATATTTCACATATTATTAAACTTATTTTTGTAAATAATAATGTTTTGAAGTTTTTGTTTCCCTTTATGTCATACTTTGAGGAAGTAAAAAGTTCTGCTATAAGTGTCTCTATACTCTTTCTTGTATCTCCTTTCTCTTTCTCACTTTTCAGTCATCACCACCTTTTCTTGTAACTGCTGTAACTCTGTTCCTTTTCTTTCTATCATGACAGTCTCTACTCAGACATATTATTCAAAATGACACATTCAGGTTTAAAGCACCATAAAAACTGTCAAAAAATAAAGAAAATAACCCAGCACTTCAATTGGCCATGTTGAAAGTATCTTTTTTCTTTCATTCATAAAAATTAGCTGAGAAGAGGTTGTGTATTTATTTAAATAGTCTTCATTTAAAAAAAGGTTTTGTCTCAGTTCAACTATTGGTGATTATAATATCAAAAGTATTGGAGTACTTTACTTTTGTAAACAATTCAATCTGAAATAAACATATAACTGTATAATTTTTTTTTCTTGAGAGGACAAGATCCTTTTTAATGAAAGTGTTTTTCTCATGGTCAAAAAACACTTGGAATCATTGCTTTACCTTATGGTGACATGTTACATCAGTCAAAAATAGATTTTATTTTTAGTTTCATCAATCTCAACTCAATAGTAAGATATATTTTACACATTAGTAGCCTGGAAAATTGTTATAAGCTTAAGAACTCATCTACCACAGTCCCTCATCTCTTGGAAGAGCTATTCTGAATCATAAATTACAGGATTCCTTAGAAAAGGCCTTGAATTTCCAATTGCATATGGCATTAATCATTCCATTAGATAAGTAAATCTTAGACCAAAGGAAAAGCAAAACTGAAATTATATCTTATTTAAAAATTAAAGACAATGAGAACACTAGCTATTTCAAATGCATTACAATGGTACAGAAGGAAAAAAAATATAAAAGAACACAAACAAACCATAATTTACCATACATGATTTTTAGTACAGTAAGCCATTTGAAGTAATAAAGAAAAAAATACTAAAGAGAAAGGAAATGTCAGTAAACTCATAAACATTTCTGTACCTCATGATAAAAATAATTAAAATATAATTAAAATGATGGCATATTTAAAAAAATTTTCTGTAACATTTACAACCCAAATGGTGACATCCTATAAAGTGCTTGCAAATTATAAAGAAAAGAAAACACCAGTTTAAAAATATGCATCAACAAATTTTTTATAAAAATATAATTTTCTAATAAATAAAAAATGTTAAATTCAAAAGTAATATGCTTTCTTTAAAAACTAAAGAAATTATAAAATAATATTTTTCTCATGATGGAAGATAACTTATCTTTATATATATATAATTTATAATCATATGTCAATAAATCGGCAATTAGGAAAGCTGGAATTTTTGCATAAATTTTTGGGCTTACTCTGCCACTATAAAATATAAAATAAGTGATATCAATATTCATGTTTTTGTCAATAACTTAATTTTAGAAATTCTACAAGCATAACATGATGAGTAAAATATTTTATACTATTTAGAAAAGTGAAAATTTGAAAACAGACATATGTTTAATGGATAAATTATAAAACTGTAGGAAGCAACAATATGTGGTCAATTAAGCTATGTTTTATCAAGGTTTTTGATGATGTCAGAAAGTGGATTTTAAATAAGATTGCAGAGAAATTAAGAGAGAAGGGGAAAGAGAATTAAAAAAATCTAATGAGACTAGAATAAAAGAGGCTGGATACCTACAAATCTAAATGTAATCAATGTCTAATTGAAATATCATGAATAAATTTAATTGTATCCTTTTTATGATTTTCTATAATGAATAAGTATAACATTTTATCCACAAAATGTTATTTTAAAAAATGAGATACAGCAAAGTACTTTATCCTTGTATTTCATTTTGTTTGATTTCTGGATTACTTTATTATTATGGGTTTGGTTTTATCACTCTATATAACCCACTCTAAAGCAGGAAATATTTTGCAGAAAAAATAGATTCAAAAGCCTTTGTTTCTCAAGCATAAGTACTTCGAATCATCAAGCTGAGGTGTCTTCTTTCTTGGAAAAGTACATAGAGAAAGAAAATTTAAATAACCATAAGTATAGATTAATGGAAACTTTGCTTTGAGAATATAACATGAGATTTCATAAGCATCTTTAGTGAATAAAGCCTTTCTATTCAAGTTATTCGATTTCTTTTCTCTCTCTCTTTTTTTTTAAATCATGTAAACAAGTTTCCTGTCAAATAATGTCGCTTCACTTCTGCCATTTTACACTAATCAAATGAATAACTGATCCTATGTTACAGCACAAGGAGTTTCCTTCTTGGTGTATTTATGTTGTCTGTTTGATTGTTTTACAATAGAATTGAGGATTTTGTGAGGTATTTGAATCACCTACTTGCTACCTTGTCTCTCTCATTAGCTATTTGCATAAATTGTATTTACTGGGAAATTATAAATGGCACCCTATGTAAAAAAAACAATCAATATTTTTCAAACTTTTCTAAATTCCCAACAGAAAGCAGAAAAGAAAACATGAATAAATAAATAAAACAGGCTGTTTAAAAAACAAGAACCCTGTTTTGAAATTTCAAATTCTGACGTTTTCCTAACAGAAAACATTTCCTTTTTTTACCATAATTATCTACAAAACAGGTAAATCGTAGACATTATATTTAAATTTCACTGGCATTTCCTATCTACAATTTAACTTACTAACATTTTTAAAAATACTATAACATTTACCCAAGGCCAAGAAAAACTTTGTTTCTACATTTACATGCTTATGAATTCTAGATTTTGAATTTTAAAATCAAATATGTTGAAATCATTTTAAATAATATTTATAAATAGTAAACCTAATATAAAATAGGTATTAAAAGCAGTGAATATATGCCTTAATAGTTTCTAAATCTTTTGCAAAATATGCCCTTTAATAATGATATATGTATGTAATTGAACCATAAAATGTAGTACCATATTTAATCTTTTGTTTGTTTGTTAAGACTTTTTTTTTAAAGCAGTTTCAGGTTCACAGCAACATTAGGGAAAGATACAGAGATTTCCTAAATACCCTTTGCCTCTACGCATGCACAGCTTCCCTCATTATCAACATCCCCCACAAAAGTGGTACATTTATTACAACTGATAAACCTACACTGGCACATTATAGTCACACAAAAATTACCTTAGGAGTCACCCTTAAATATTCTATGGATTTGGACAAATGTAAAATGGCATATATCCATTATTAAAGTATTATACATAGAATATTTAATGCTCTAGACACGGACCTTACACCCCTCACATAATTAACACAGAACAGATCACAGACCTAAATGTAAAACACAAAACTGTAAAATTCCTAGAAGATAAAATAGAAGAAAGCATAGATGACTTGAGTCAATTGAATAACTCCAGAATTTGGTCATCAGCAATAGCAATGTATTTTAGGAAAGAAATTGAAGAACACAGCAGCTTGATTGTTCTGAATAGCCACAGAGGGGCACTTAAGTAAAATAAGAATATATTAGAATTAATAGGATTTAAAACCAAACCATATAAAAATTTAAGTGGTATGCATATTTATTTCATAAGTAATGTATATTAGAAAACTATAGGTATACTAACATCTCAGATTTTCTGTCTAGGTATATAGTTGAAAAAAATAGATGTGTGGTAGCAAGAAAGGTGACTTGAACTCAGATTATTTTAGTTTAATATTCCCAGAAGCATTTGAGAAATGTGTGGAATACTGGTTTGTGATGGAGAAACTGATATAGGGAAAGGAGCCTTCTGTATGTCTCTCAGGCATAAATCTCTGGTGCCACATTGTAAACATAATTACTTTTATTGTATTGGTCATTCTATATGTAGAAAGCCATTTCCTCTTGCCCGTAAGTCAGATTATATTTCTTCTTGTTATTCTCACCAACAGTGCATTAGATTTTCTGTTGCCCAACTTCCTTGTCAGCATTTGTCAGTTCTATTATTAACTATTCTAATGAGTATGTAGTGGTATCTCATTTTGATTTAAATTTGCATTTCCTCAATGATTAAGTAAGTTGAGCATCTTTTCATATGTTTATTTGCCACCCATAAAGTATATCCAATTTATCAAAATGTCTTCATATTTTTGTAAGTTATTTATATTGTCTTATTGTTCATTTTGTTATTTATATACTCTGGATTCATATCCTTAGTCATAAATGTGAGTTATATAAAATTTCTTCAGTCTTCAGTTTGTCTTTTTATTCTCTTAACAATATGGCAATGCAAGAGTTTTGAATTTTGACAAGGTTTAAATTATTATTTTTTCTTTTATGGGTTGTGCTTTCGGAGACATTTAAAAACTTTTGCTAAATCTAAAGTCACACATATTTTCACCTATATTCCATTCTTGAAGTTTTAATAATTTATGGGTCAAGGTTCAAGTTTTGCATTTGGAGGTTCAATTGTTTCTGCACTTGTTGATGAAAAAAATACTCTGCTCAGCAAAACACTTTTATAGAGAGGAGATGAAAAGCAAAGCAAGACAATTATTTGATTGGCTATGGCTTAACAACCTAGTTGGCTGTTTGTTATTAGTTGTCCCTGGGTTTCAAATTTTTAATCCAGAAGCATTTATAGGTTTAGATTTTAGTTTACTTATGTAGGCCACTATGGTCTTAGAGCCACCTCAGTCTAACGACCTCCTTGCTTAATTAATTTAACACCTACCTCACAAGTTGTAAGGATTAAAGAAATTAATACATGCAAAGAATTTCTGATCAAAGGCTAGCATGTAGTGAGTGAATGTTATATATATGTTAAAAACAAATTATTAGAAGAAATAAATTACTAATGTTTTGTTGTTGCTGTTGTTGTTGTTGTTTAGCAGTTTATGGCTAGAGGCCCCTTATAATATTTCTCAGAAAACAGGAGTTTTCAGAGTACTGTTTAGGAAGGCTACTTTAGTAGTTATAGTACATAAATATGATAAGCTTCCAAAAGTTTTGCCATACAGCATAAAAAGAGAAATAAAGAAATAGGTCCCATTCCTTTTTTTCTGTCTATAGACGATGTTTCTTTTGAGACACACAGGGCTTGTTATTCAGTTGCATCTGGAGACAATCCAATTCTAAACAAAACATGAATTTTCCTTTGAATATAAAAAGGCCATTTAGTTTACATTTTGTCATATCTGTGTTTCTCAATGCATCAGGTTTCCATTCACTAAAGTAAAATAATTTTTCACATTGCTCATAGAAGAAAACAAGTATCATTTCTTCTGTAGTTTCTATTACCTGTTTCTAATCTCTCTGCAGCACAGCCCTCAAACATTATCTGCCTTAGAGGAGAGTAAATTGAAAAATTAAAGAATGATTTTTAATATTGTACACAGCTATACTACAAACCAAATTCTTAAATGGGGCCTCCCTGTACTTTCTTCTGTCTTTTGTAAGGTTTGCCAATAAAAGAATGCCTTGGGGGGACAAAAGGACTCAAGCTTCAGTGAGTAAAGCTCTCTATCCAGACCAAACACAGGCCTCTGGGTGATTGACAGGAGTGTCCACCTCTTTTCTATTATTCAGCATCCAACACACCCAGATGCAAGTTCCTCTGTCCCTTGTAGGCTATTCTGGAAGCTGTTTTTAGTATGGGCTTTTAGGACACATTAGTGTGTCTAGAATTTGGTCGCTAATGCTTAGTCTTAGTAAAAAATAATACTGCTAATAACTATTTTCCTTCAGTATTCTAGTATATTCTTTTATGAAACAACCAAAAATAGGCATTGTCTCATAGAGTTTCTCCCTGTTATTCTGATTAGGCTGCATTTTCACTGTGTCTTATTAAGAATTTCCACACCAATGTAAGTGAGAAAACATTTAAAAATAACATATCTGTGAACAATTTATTTCAATATTCATAGTCCTATAATGGCAAATGTCAGTGAGAAAAATCCCTAGAATTTGGGATCAGTAACTCAGGTAATGTTTGAAAAGGTTACATATTTAAGTCATTGCTTACAAAGCATACTGACATTTATTTATTGTGATATCATAGAAACACCTAAAGTTGTGCCCAGAATAAATCAACTACATTTCATTTAGAAACTGAGACCATGTGAAAGTAAGTGTATTATATGAGTTGGGGGCATTGTTGCATTAATGAATGAGACTAAATATATATATATATATTTAAGAAACTAGATTATTTTTGAAAGAAAAATAGCACATGAAAGAATGACTAACCACTTTGTTGAGGTTTGATTAACATACAAAATCCTGAACATATTTAATGTGTACCACTTGGTGAGTTTGGAGATAAGTATACATCTGTGAAACCATCACCACCATTTATGCTGTAAACATATCCATCATCTCTAAAAGTTTCCTTTCCCTCTCAAAGCCATTCTTAAATACATGGTAGGTATTTTATATATACTCTTTTCTTCCATGTGAACATGTATGTATTTTATATACAGTATACAATAGCCATTAACTGGATCTATGAGATAGTTTACCTTCATAATGTACCTAATATATTGACAACTACAATTGACAATAAACCAAGGGATAAAAGTAAAGATGAACGATTTCAAAAAGTGGCTTAATGGGTGGATATATCAATATTTGCCTTTATTAATTACATACCAGGAATGTTCCATAAGCTTTGGGTATGATGCTGGTACAAATCAGAAGGCTAGCATTGCTTTTTGGAAAAAAAATTTTTTAATATAAATTGTGTATATTTACAGTATGTCATGTGTTGAAATGTGTCCCCTAAAATGATACCTATGAAACCAAATACCTATGAAAATGACATTACTTGGAAATAAGGTATTTGCATGTGTAATAAAGTTGTCTAGTAGATTAGGATAAATCCAGTTACTGATGTCCTTACAAGAGATACATGAGAGACAAAGCAAGAGTTTAGTGATAGGTCTTCAAGCCAAAGGATGCCAAATATTGCTGGCAACTCCTAGAAGCTAGAAGAAGGCATGGAAAGACTCTCTTTCCAGCCTACATCTTGATTTCAAACTTGAAGCTTCCAAAACTAAGAGAGAATAAGTTTCTGTTGCGTTACACTACCTAGTTTGAAGGACACTGTTACGGGAACCATTGGAAAATAATATACTGTCTTAAAAACTAATTAATGTAAAAACAGAAGCAATAAAAACATCATTAAGGAGAAAATTAAATTTACCTGAAATTACAAAATCCAGAGTGAACTATTATATTTATCTGTTCAAATTGTCACCTGTTAAGATTTTTCTTTAGTTTTGTATATGTTTTTATATGATTTTGGCTTTGTGTTTTATATTTTTACCACATTTGTCGTAGTCAAGTTTATTAATAGTTTCCTCTGTGATGTATTATTTTTGTATAATAGTAAAAAGACTTTCCCATTATAAAAACATAGTTCACTTAATACTGTTACTGTTTTATTTTTATACTTAAATATTAAATCTCTTTCCTCCCTCCCCTTTCCCTCCCTTTTCCCTTCCTTCTTTTCTTTAGTGTAAGGAGAAAGATAGAGCATTATGCTTTAAACAGCCGCAAAAATCTCAATATCACCTATAATGTTTCATCTTTTCTCAAATAATTTGAACTGCTACATTTAGCATACATTACATTATATATGCCAATGACTTTTGTGCTTTCTATTCTGTTCCATTGATCTTTCTATTACTGAAAGATTGTCATATATTTTAATTTAAATATGTAATATTTATACATCTGAGATTTTAATTTGTTCATTATTTTTTGTCCAGATGTTTTCAATCTTCTTAAAAGCATAAAATTTTAAATAAAATTTAGAATAACTTTTTCAAGAGCCATTATTTAATTTTAATAACATATTGCTTATATAATTAGAAAAATAAAAATAATAACAGCAATTATTATATTTCAGCAGATGTGTTTTAAAATTGGTAGGACCTATATTTCTTGTTCTTAGCAAGAAAAATTTAATGTGGCAAAAGTTAATTATTTTCATATTCATATGTAAATTAATTATAATCTTACCCCTTAGCTGTCGGAAGCCAGCCAGCCGACAAAGTAATTGAGGGTACCTGAAAGGGGGAGCGGGGACTGAGGAAAAGAAAGAAGATAGACAGGATTGCAGGAGGGAGCACAGAGTCAAGCTGTGTCCCCGAGTTTTTTAGCACAGCATATTTATACCCTTGGAAGAGGATGAGAAGTGAAACCCACAGATATGCAATACAATTGCTGACATTCACACAGGAGACCAAGTGTTCTCAAAACATCTTTGTTCCTTAGGTCAAGGACTGTTCAACTCTGCCTTGAGTCTTAATCAGAACTCCCTCCTTCTGCACCTGCAGACCACAAAGTATGCCAACCCTGCAAACTTCTTGCTTTGCAAGCAGCTTTAACCCTTTCTGCAGGGCACTCATCAAATATAGCTCCCAACACTTAGCTAACTGAATTATATGGTAGATGCTGTTTTTCTCTTTGGTTGCATCATCCATCTGCACCTCCTCCAATCATATCAGCAGGATTGCATCCCTACACACATAATTACCAAATATGTTTTTTTTCAAAATTATGCCTATAATTATAATAATAAATTTTGTAAAATGTAATTATTTTACATTTTAAAAAAATATTGTTTTTCTAACTTGGGTAGGAAATTTTCTTCAGTTTTAACTATATTTCAATTGTAACATTTGTTCCATTTGTGAGTTTTCTGAGTTTATTTCTTTATCATACTTCATTTTGTTTCTCTTTCTTTCTTGGAACAATGCAACAATAAATATAATTTTAAGCATTTTGTAATTTAATAAATTTACAGATTGAAAGGGTTGAATGATCTTTCTACTTTTCAAATATATTTTCAGTTACTACAATGTAACTGTACTTTACATTTTTTTATTACTCTTAATTAGAACATCTCTTTATTTTTTATCAATCTCCTAAATATTTTCCTTTGTTAAATCAATTTATCTTTGCCATTTTTATTAGATTCATTATCTGCTTCTTTATTAATCTGTAGTAAGTAATTTGGATATTATAGAAATTAATTTTTATTTAACATAATTTTTTGGTTTTTGTTCATTGACATTATATCTATTCTCATTGAATATCTATTTTGTGTAGCTTTTCAAATTTTTGTCTTGGTTAAAAAAGCCTTTTCTATATTCAAATAATTTATATAGTTTTCTAGATTTTCTTGAAACATTTTTATTGCTTTTAAAAGTATTTTAAATATTTTATTTATGTAGATTTTAGTTTTGGATTTGATAAAAGCTGAGATTTTTTTCTCTTCCTGTTGAATATCATGTATCTGGTACTATTTTGACAGATTTCAACATTTTTCACTGAATCAAAGTTTCCATGTTCATATATATTAATATGTCATATATGAGAATTTAATTCTAGTTTCTCCATTCTATTCCATTGGTTTATATATTCCTATTTCAGTTCTAAATTAATTGTGTTAATTAATTGTGTGTTCTTCCTTTAATTTAATATCTTTGTAAGAAAATTCGCCACTAAAATTTTAATAGTATTATCATTTATTCTCATTTATTTTTTGTTGCATGAACTTCTGCTGTGCTCTTTCATTGATTCTTGGCTCAACTCTAATTTCGGCAGCATCTGCACTAGATAATTCCTTAAGAACCCAGGTTTACCTGTCACTGCCAGACCCTAGACAAAGTCAGGCTCTCATCTAAAGTCTTTCCATTTTTGGCTCCAGGTCTTTTGCAAGACCTGAAATCTGTCTGGCCCAAGTTCTATGCAGCCCTGTGCCCTGACCCGCAGGACAGTCAACAGGGGTCTCGAGGGGGAAGATGACCTGGATGAGAGAGAGACAGACAGACACAAAGAAGGAGAGCAAGTCTGATGGTCTGATCAAGCTCTCCAAGTTTATTTTTCACACAAGAGTATATATATTTTCAAAAGGGGGAGGCAGGCATGGGGTGATCTGTCGTGGCGCTGGCAGCCATTTATGGACTGCTGGCAGGTGGTTAAGCAAACAGGATATCTTGCGGTTGCAGGCAGCTGCAGGCATCTCCGGGCTTATCTTGTGTTTGCCCTTTTGGACTTTCCTAGGGGCCTGGCGAGACATGTTCATAGGTTAACTTCTCAGTTAAACTTTTCCATGGGTTGGCTCCCAGCAGCCCTGAGTTAGTGTCCCCTGGTTCCATCCTCAAAGAATGAGGGAGTAAAGTTGGTGGAGAAATACTCCAGCCTCTCAACAGTCTGGTGCACAAACCTGGGAGACATTCTTTACACTTTTCAGGTAGCTCCAGTTAATTGAACCCCCAGTGCCCCACAAACAGAAATCATGATCATTCATCCCCTTATAGATACATTTTTCCCTCTTGCTTGTTCCCTCTGTTGCTTCATTATTGCTTTTCCTAAGATCATCTTCCATGTAAATCACTTGCTCTCAAATTTTTATCTCAAGTTTTTGTACAAGTGATTGAAAAACAAAACAATTTTAAAGATAATTTTATTTAATTTCATGAAAATCTCTTTTAGGATTCCATTAGAATAAACTATATTAATTGTGAGAGAACTAATGTTTTTATAATATCTAAGCACTTGCTGCATATAACTTCACATTTGTTTTTAGATATTGTTTTGTCTGCTAATGATATTATGATTTTATTTCATACAGATATTATATTTTCCTTAGTATTATTTCTTAAGTATCTTCAAGTATTTTATTGTATTAATTTCACTGTTGCCAATGGAATAATTTTATACATTTCACTACTAATATTTAGGGTTAAAATAAAGACAAATTTTCTTCAATTGAACAACCCTAACTTAAGGATTTTCTAGGTTTTTATCTTTTCAATATGAGGTGTTTTTACCCTTTTCGAAGTTTATGTAAGCCACTTTATTTTCATCTCAAATTCTCCAAGGAAATGTATAACTGTAATAGTGATTGTGGTCATCTTATTAATTATTGATAATTATTTAGATAATTATTTAGAACAAAACAGATGATTATTTATATAATTACTCAGAACAAAGCAGTTTATTGTATCACCACTTTATGTATTTTCTTTTGAATATTTGTTCACAGTCTCTGTTATACTTATTTAATTTCTTTCTAGTCCAGTGATAGTTTTTATTAGGTAGCACTATTGAATTTTATGCCCTTTGAACTTCTATTGATGTGATCCAATGATTCCCTCCCTCTTTTTTTTAATGTTTGATGTAATTGACTGACTGAGAGGCAGCCAACCTAGTAGAAAATAATATGCTTTTTAAAAAAATTCAGTAAAATACTAGATAGGAACCTATACCAAACAAGTGAGGATATTCTTTTAAAGCTTTTAGTACACGTTCTAAAACCAGCGAACTATATATTATGCGATTTATCCCATAGCCAGTATACATGGACCTGGGAACCCAGGTATAGAAGTAGAAATGACTGTTTTCAATGATACATCTAATGGTGATCCATTTCAACATTTTTTCTTCTCATCCTGCTGCCGGAGCCCTCCAGCTAAGATCAAACAGTTCCTGAGATGGGGAGTGAGGATTGAGAAAAGAAAGAAAAGAGAGAGACAGAGAGAGAGAGAGAGACAAAAGAGAGAGTCAGGGGAGGCTAACAGTAAATACTGCGCCCGAGTTTATTAAGCACAGCATATTTATACCCTTAGACTTGCATGAGAAACAAAACTCACAGATATGCTAACAATTGCTGACATTTACATAAATTCTCTCAAAACCTCCTTGTTCCTATTCTCTGTCTCCCATGCCCTGGGGCAAGGAAACTTCAACTCTTTACATTAAGCCAAACTTCCTCCTTCTTCATAGAGCCTACCTGCTCTGCAAACTTCTAGCTTGCAGGCAACTTTAACCCTGTCTGTAGGGCATTCAGCAAGAATGGCTCCCAACATCCTGCGTCTTTAGACTTGCTCAGATTAGAGGCCTTACTACTCTTAGCAAGATGGTTCCATTAGAAGATACAACAATGATTCTATTAGACTGGATATTGAGGTCACCTCTTTGAAAATACAGACTACTTATGCCATAGAACAAATAGGTGGACAGGAGATTTCTGTGTTATCTAGAGTAATTAATTCTTATTATTAAGGGAAGTGAGACTGGGGTAGTAGACTATATCTGGAGTCTAGGGAATTATTTGGGATGACTCTGAGTACCTCTAGTGGGAAAAAATAATAAACAACTATAGTAAGTCATCTAGGACCCTCAACTCACAGATAATTCATATAATAATTTAAATCACCCTATCAGTAAAAAAATCCTGATCAATTATTTGAAATGTTTTAGTAATGAGGAAATTTGAATTAAACAATAAAAGAAGACTGTTATAAATTAGATTGTGGCAAAGTGCAAAAATAAGAATGTAATGGCTATCCATAGTTTTGACTTTGCTTGATTTTTATATGTTTTATATATAAACCAATGATCTTTTTTGCCTTATTCCTTTTTTAAGTTATTTTATATAAAGAGTTTTATTTGTGGCTACTTATATGATTTATCCTTAAGGTTATAATAGTCTGTGTGTGTGTCGGGGGGTTGTAATTAATCAGAAGTGTAATAACTCTCATGTAGGAAGAACTTCAAATACTGATAAAATTGTGTTCATCCTCTTTGGGGAGAGATTGAGAAATGTTTTGTTTCTTGAGAAAGAGATGCATTGTGCTTTTGCTATTGTTACTGTTGTGTGAAAATGTAAAAATGAGTAGATAGGCATGTTTAAATGTTGAATAGACAAAGGCTATACTTTGTTACCTATAATTAGTTGGTATTCATTATCCATTTCTACTTCCTTTTAGTGAGTGTTCAGGTATAGCAGAGGATGGTTAGATAAAAAGAAACAAAATGTCTCCTCCTCCTTTCCAACAATTGTGGATGCAAATAAATTTCCATTTAATAGATTCACTTGCCAAGTTTATGCAACAGAATTTACTTTGTACTGCTTTGTCTATTTCTGTTTTCAAGCAACAGTAGAACTGCTTTGACTGTTAGTAAAACTTTTAGTGGTAATAGCAGTTAGGCTCAAAGATCAAATCACTTAAGTCAGTTGCAAAAAAGGCAACAGCATTATGCATAACCTCCTGACTGGGCTCCCACACTATCTAACCCTTTTCCGTACAACTACTTCCATGAATTAAACTGCATTTTCTTATACATGCAAAAAGTTATTTCTGTTTGTTTTTGTTTTATTTAATTTTTGAATTTGCAGTAATACAAGTTTATTAAAGAATAGGAAAAGGAAATTATAAAATTGGGGAAGGGGAAGATAAACACGTTTTTACCTATTATAGGAAGAAATAGGGAGGAACTAGAAAGTAAGAGAGAGAGAAAAATGTATCTCATGATGAGAAATAGTTGGAATATGGATTACAAATAAAAGTAAAATTAGGAATGATTAAGAATGCTAAAGAAGGGATATAACTTGTCATTTGAATATAAAAATACTGACAAATCTTATAATTATCTCTCATTTTTCAGTCACTTACATTTTTGTCTTAAGGTCTAGATGCTTCTAACTCTTCATCTTCCAGGCCACTTATTCGACTCTCAATAGTAACTAAATCTGTAGGTTTGCTACTAAAGTATGTTTTAGAAAGATACTTTTTTCAGCTCCTTGAGCATTTTTATATGGATTTACTTATGTAAATGCTTTTGGATTGTTTAATTTGACCCTTTTATCTCTAAAATATTTGAAAGCTAATTGAATTAAAAGTGTAAAAAAGTGAAATTTGAGGTATTAAGATTCAATTGTAGAATGATGTCATTCCATTTTATATCAATACATAAAATACAGCTTATGTAGTAATATGTAATCACTTCCTTTTTCTTAGATTATCTACTTAAAAAAAGTATTTGTGAAACTTTTCTCTATCTCTCTGAGATATAAATCTTTTTTTTTTAAGTTTCTTGCAAGTTAAAAAAAAAAAAAACAGAATTGTCTTTCTCAGGTATCTAGGACCCATATCTGAAATGTTATTATCAAGGACGAGAATAGCCCTATGTTAGGGTCTCTGTGGGAAGATAGGATCCTAACCTGAGTGGGTGTCTTTCTCCAGGGTGTAAAAAAAAAACAATCTATTATGAAGATATGAGAAAGTTTACTTTTAATTAGGCAAGACCAATGGCAAACACAACTGGCCTATGATTCTCCCACTCCAGTTATTAAAAACTCTTCTTTGTTTCAATGAGAGTTTTGTCATATCTGGAATAAAGTTTTCTTTCTTCCTTTTTGCTTCATCAGAGGAAATTTATGGCAGCAGATATTAAAGCTAATTAGAGTTATATATCTTTCATTTCTAAGCACTATAAAATTATATTTTAATTCTTTTTTCTAAGTTTTATTTATTTGTGAAAAAATATTGAAAGGTTTTGTTGGTTTACTGGCTCACCAAATATTTACATTTTCCCCTAGTGCATTGAATAAACTGGTCTCAATAAGATACAAACTAAAGCAAATTTATTTCATTTCATAGTTGATTCTTTCGAATTGCTGCCATGTCTTGCTTTAAAGCAAAAAAACAAACATCTGAATGCAATCTTTGGCTTTTGTGGTCTCAAGTATATACAAATCCAGTGAATTCTTAAAACTCCTAAACTAATATAATATTGTATGTCAACTATAATTGGGAAAAAAGTATTTAAAAATAAAAAACTTACTCTTGTCCTTCACCTAGGATGTTGCTACTTTAGGCTAGAGACTGATAGTGGGTGGAGATCCCCTTTTTTGAGCTGCTGTCTACAGTCCCTCTGGGGTCAGGCTTAAAGGGAAAAGACTTATATAGCTACAAGAGATGCAGTCTGGCAGATCGTATGTACCAAAGATGATGCTTTTGCCTACAGGACATTTTTGAGTTCCTCATAAATCTTTTTTCTGATTACTTTAGAAAAATTTCCCTGATGTGGGCGTTGCCTTCTCATCTTAGTTTTTTTATCACATCCTCCTTACAGCTCCTGTCTTCCAGTGGTTTACTCTCAATGCATTTGTTTTAAAGTTGTTTCTTTGTAAAATAACTCATATCCAGATCTCTTCTTCCATATCTATATCAGGTTCACAGAAGGCCAGCAAGTGTCTTTGTTTGACCGAACTTGAAACATGAAGGTTTCTCAGGGTAGCCTCTTTTCCCTTCCTGCTGGCCACCATCTTATTTTTATTTAGAAATTTTTATTTAGAAATTTAATAGCATTCCCCACAATTTTTAAATGCTTCCCTAGTTTCTTCATTTTCCTTAGGTCAGACATCAGACATCCTTGTGCTTGAAGTTCAATATCTTAATTAAAAAATATTTTGGGATTCATTAATTTGTGTTATTTATTTTGTTCACACTTTAAAACATTCTGTTTTTAATTATATTGTGTTTTTTTTTCTTTTATGAACAATAAGTATCTAAATGTTTGCTCCCATATCATCATTGACAAGCTCTACCATGCTCACATATCTTTGCTATTTAATTCCATTGGTATTTGCAAAGTAAACTTCCAGGTTGATAATTTTCTTTCTTAGTCTTTCTCTCTCTCCACTTTGATCTGTGTCTCTTTCTTTCTGTGGTGTTCATCTGGTTTAAGAAACAAGGTTGAGGTTTTAGAAACTTTCCTTACATTAGTCATAAAGTATCACTCATATAAAATATAATATCTTAGAACTCTAATTCCAGATACATAATGAGGAAAAGAAATCTAAATTATACTTTAAATGTTAAGGCTTCACACACATGCATTTTCTATCTGTATAAAATTAATCCAATAAAATATAATTTCTTGCCGTATCAGACTTTTTTATATTCACTACATAAAATTGAAGTTTATAGAATTGAAAAATTAATTAAATATATTATAATAGCTACGTTACTTTTTCTGAATCTTTTTATAGCCCAGAATTAGATATAATAACTATTTACAGTAATTAGTTCATGGAATGCATTTTATTACATTTAATTTAGATTTATCTTTCAGGAAACATTAAGAGTTTTATTAAGCGAAAACTCAAGGATAATGCACATATTAAGACTGTGTAGAAATAGATGACAGTGGTCACAAAACTGCAAAACAAAAATTTTATAAATTTACGCACATATTGTAACTACTCAACAACATACTATTTAAAATGAATCCTGAGACTTAGATAACAGGCTTAAATATTTTTACATGGAGAGTCAAAGATGTTTGCTATTTCATGATTGTCATTATGTTAGTAGTCTCAGTTTTTGTAAATTTCAAAACAGTTATATTCTTCTACATTTTAATATGAAAATTATATAATTGCCCTAAAATACATTTTAAGGATTTGCAGTATTTTGTGACAAGACATTGTCTCCAAATATTATCTTAATGACAGGGACACGTCATCGTCCACAGTGAGCATTACTGTGGCAGTAGGGAATGGGTAGAAGGAAGTGGGAGGATGCATGAGGAAATAAGGAAGAAGAAAAAGAAAATGTTTAAATATTATTCCGCTTTTATCAATTTCTTATACACACAAAGTTAACATTAATTACCCACTTTGGCCTACAGAAAGAGGTTGAAAGACCTAAAAATTTCTAGTTGTTAGAGACTAAAGCAAGAAAAAATTAACTCCAATAACTAGGAAATATATAATAACTTGTGGTTTTAAAATATTGTCTTTACATTCATACATTCATTAGAACCTTCCTCCTCAGAAAGAAGTAGGTTCCTTATAATGTGCTCTTCACACATAAGTGAAGTAAAACCAAGAAGCTAAAAAAAAAATTATGTGGCTCCAATTGGAAATTAAATTTTTTGGTTCTAAGTGTGATGTCCTTTCCACTAAAATATACTGCCTTGCCAATATATTTCAGATGTAATAATTTTTAATCTCTTAGATAAAATTTAAAATATGCTATAATGAATAAAATCTGTTTTTGAAAGACATATAAGTACAAACATCTATGATAAAAATTTATTTCATGAGGAATTTCTGTACATAAAGGATATGTGTTTAAGTTTAGATAATATGATTTTAAATAGCACAAAACTCAGCCAAAAATCACTACAAAAGAATTCACTACAAGAAGATCAATAGTTTAAAACCATAGGGGGAAAAATCATAACTGAGACTATATATTTTAAATCCAAAAGCAATAAAGCCAAATTCTAACTTAAAACTTTCATAGAACCAGAACAAATCAAGGCTTTAAAAAGATGAGCCCTGAAAGTAGATTTTTAAATTTGATCTGGGAGATATTCTAAAATTCTATATATTTCCATTATGATTTTTATTTCATGGAAACAAGTGATTAGGGAAATATTCAGTTTTATGGAGAGCGGTTTCAGGGCAAATAGATAATTTTGAAAACCCTCATTAAAAGTACAAAGAGGAGTGCATCAAGATGTGACACATTAAATGATAGGTCTTTGCCTTTTATTACCTCTCTATTCATTTAAAACTATTTTTTTTGCTTTAAATTAGTTTTAGAGCCAGAAAAGAGTGTTAAAATACTGTGCATTTTTTTGTTCTCCATCAGTATCTTCCATACAAATTTGTAAAGTTTGCAAATTTATATATTTGCAGTTTACTGTGACAAACTCAATCCACAATGTGTGACTCACACTGTTCTTTTCACTCCTTACACCATCATCACTATTAAAGTACAGCTAAATATTTTGCTGCTGATGCATGAGATCAGGCTGTTTGCTAACCAGTGTGTGTATATGCTCAGAAATGCTGACAGAGGTTAAAAAACAATGTACCAAAATAAACAAGACTAAGTCAAGAATGCGGCCTTCTGTATAGCAACTAACTATATCGTTTTTGAGAAACTGACATATTTCCAGGAGTATTTTCAAAAGGATTTATACAGCTTTTGCTTACTGCAGTGGAAATGAAGGAAGGTAAAGTTCCTTCCAGTTAAACTAATTCCTTTAGTCCTCATTCGTCAAAATCGTCTACAGTTAAGCTTTTGAAGGATGTACTTGTGAGATATCATGTTATTCAAATATTCTAGGCTTTAAAAGAAGTATATAGTGACAGGAATTATGTTTCCTAATTGTGCCTTAATGTAGCTGTAGGAACATACAGTAACTCTAGACAGATTTAAATATCATGAAAAAGAGAATATGTATTATGTGCAAAGCTTATACCTAATACTATGCTAGTTTCCTCGAATAGCTTAGTGAAGAGAAAAAAATACTTCAAAAAATTGAGCAGATTTGGGAGCTGAAACAGAGAGAGAGTTGAGTTTTCAGAAGCCGTTTTTCTTTTGTTGAGCTCTTCCACCACCCAGCCTGTACAGGCAGGTGGGTGCTCTGAGTCTCTGTCAACGTGGCTAACAGTGTTTGCCTTGCCCTTATGATTTTTGGAGACTCTGCCCCATCCAACCTCGGGATCATCCAAGTTGCTTCCAGCAGCTTTTTCATACAAGCAGCCTGTCTTGGTTAACACTTGAGGCTTTCCTAAAATATCTCAAAGGTTAACAAACCCAAACAAGCAGCATCTGGCCTCGGTATGCCCTATACCTCTTGCTGAGCAGCTCCAAGCCCGGTACTAGCAGCAGGTGGCTTTGGTTTCCAGCTGAGGTTCCCAGCTTAGGTTCTCCAAGCACAGCACAAGTGGCAACCATCTGCAGATCACTCTGTAGCTCATACCAAGTGCACTGGGCAGGACACAGGTAGTGGCTGACACTGGCCTGCACCAGAGCTCCTCCCAAGAGGTCCCAGAACTAACACATCCAGTGGCTAGCTTCTGACCACACCAGAGCAACACCCAACCACCTCCACAAATGACACACCCAAAAGACAAACTTGGCAGGCACCTGAATCCTGCTAAAGCAAATCTGCTCCGTAGGGTCAGCCCCTGCACAATAGCTTCTCCACAGAAGTCATGGCCAGTCTTTACAACCAATCAGCCAGTCCCTCCAACTGATGTGAAACAGCAACCAAAGCTCAATTACAACAGGAAAGCACACACAACCCACAAAAAGGACACACCTGGAACTCCCAGCTCAGGTGACCAGAGAGACTGTACCATTCGGCCCCACAGAACACCACTACATAAGGACACCTCACTAAGACCAGAAGACATAGCAGCTCTACCTAATAGGAAGGCAGAAAACACCAACATAGGAAGGCAGCCAAATGGGAAGACAAAGAAACATGTCCTGAATGAAAAAACATACTGAAGCTCCAGAAAAAGAACTAAACAAAATGGAGACAAGCATTCTGCCAGATGCAGAGTTCAAAACACTAATTTTGATAAGGATGCTCAATAATCTCAGTGAGAACTTCAACAAAGAGATGGAAAACATAAAAATGGAGATAGAAAACATAAAGCAAGAACCAGTTAAAAATGAAGAATACGATAACAGAAATGAAGAATGTATTATAGGGAATTAAGAGTACATTAGATGAAGTAGAGGATCAAATCAGCTATTTGGAAGATAAGGTAGCAGAAATCACCCAGTAAGAACAGCAACAAGAAAAAATAATTAAAAAAAAAAATGAGGATAGTTTAAGGGACCTCTGGGGCAACATCAAGCATATCAACATTCACATCATAGGGATACCAGAAGAAGAGAGAGAACAAGGAATTAAAGAAATGACAAAAATCTTTTCTAATTTGATGAAGGAAATATATATATATATATATATATATATATATATATATATATATATATATATATATATATATATGTCTAGGAAGCACAGAGAGTCCCAAACAAGATGAACCCAAAGAAGCCCTCACCAAGACACATCATAATTAAAAAATACTAAAAGTTAAAGATAAAACAGAAAGAGAAAAGCAGTTACTTACCTACAAGAGAGCTCCTCTAAGACTGTTGGCTAATTTCTCAACAGAAACTTTGCCAGAAGGGACTGGTACAAAATAGTTAAAGTGATGAAAAGCAAGGACCTAAAACCAAGATTACTATACACAACACACTATCATTTAGAATCAAAGGACAGATAAAGAGCTTCCTGGACAAGAAAAAGCTAAAGGAGTTCATCATAACCAAGCTAGTATTACAGAAAATGTTAGACTTTTTTAAGAAGAAGAAGGAGGGAGAGGGGGAAGAGGTGGAGAAGAAGAGATTAGAAATATAAATAACAAAATGGCAATATCTATCAACAATTACTTTAACTGTAATGAATTAAATGTTCTAATCAAAAGGTAGGGTGGCTGAATGGATAAGAAAACAAGAACCTTACATATGCTGCCTACAAGAGACTTCCTTCAGATTAAAAGATAAATACAGACTAAAAGTAAAGGGATAGAAAAAAAGATATTTCATGAAAATGAAAATGTAAAATAAAAGCTGTGTTATCATTACTTATTTCAGATGAAATAGACCTTAAAACAAAGGCTATAACAATAGACAAAGAAGGACCCACTAATTCCACTTCTGGGTATTTATCCAAAGAAACCCAAAACACTAATTCAAAAAGGCATATGCATCTATATGTTTTTTGCAGCATTCTTTATAGTAGCCAAGATATATAAGCAACCTGTGCCCATCAATAGATGAATGGATAAAGAATAATTAGCATGTACACACACACACACACACATATGTATGTATGTATATATATGATGGAAAATTACTCAGCCATAAAAAAGAATGAAATCTTGCCATCTGCAGCAATGTGGATGGACCATCAGATAGATAAAGACAAATATCATATGATTTCACTTATATGTGTAATCTAAAGAACTAAATGAACAAACAAAACAAATTCATAGATACAGAGAACAGTTTGATGGTCACCAGGTGAGAGTGGGTTTGAGGGGATGGATGAAAAGAGAGAAGGCATTAAGGGGTACAAATTGGTAGTTACAAAATAGTCATGGGGATGCAAAGTAGAGTATAGGGGATAAGGTGAATATTGTAATAACTATGTATGGTATCAGATGGGTACTAGATTTATAGGGGTGATTACTTCATAAGTTTTATAAATATGTAATCACTGTGTTGTATACCTGAAGCTAATATAATTTGTATGCCAACTGAAAAATATTGTATGTCAAGTGATAAATATTGTATACCAATTGAAAAGTAAAAAATTTGCAGGAAAAAAGAAAATATTTTTAACTACAACATATTGGATGCATGTATCTGAATTTTTCTAATATTGATATTGCTTATAATGCATTTTATATTATTTTGGCCTTATTTTCTGACAGTATAATTATTTTTGATCATGTGGAATAAAACAATGCTGAGCTAATAAATAAATAAATAGATAGATAAATAAATAAATAACATGCTTTGGAGGAGCTGCTTTGCAAAGTCCATTGAGGAATTAATATGAGATGATACCAGAAAGGTGTCTTGTCAATATAAAAAAAAAAAAATAGATATTGCAACTTTAGACTTATCCAAGGGTTTTTTTTTTTTTTTTTTTATCAACTCTATTATATATAGACTGCAACCAGACATAAGGAAAGGTACTAGTGTGAGAACCTAGATCCTGATATCAACCTAATATCAGAGAAGGGGAAAGTGTAGCAGGGACAGCTAGCTTTACAGCATACTCTCTTACATAGTGTTGGACTGATTCTGGGAAGTGCCTTTCTGTCCAAGGACTAGTTTTCACAGTTACTTACTTGTAGGTGTAGCTATGTGAATAGTTCTAATGAAGTTGAGTGGAAGTGATACGTGTTACTTCTAGGCTGAGATGAATGATAAATGGGTGACTTTCATCTTTTCTATCTTATGCCAGTTGACATACAAGTTGATGTTAAGTGCATCATCCTGAGTCCCTGAGTTACCTGTAATAGGCAGCCACACCCCACCCCTCATAATCTCTGATCTCTAACAAATGTATTTTGATAATCAAGATATAAACTCTATTGCATAAAGCCACTGAGATTGGGCAATTTATAAAGCATTACCATCACTAATAAAAGTATTTGGAAATAAAGTTTAAGTAACTTAGTGGGTAGTTTAGAGCATCTGTTAACACAGGGATGATTGAAAACACTTGTGGTTATGAGTGAGAATAAATTATAAGTCCTGATATAGATGAAGAGTAGGGTCAAACAGAAGGGGAGGTAATAGAAGTGACCAAAAAGACATTTGTTCTAAGACAATGATTATGGCAAGTTCAGCATTCATGGTAGCAATGAGTCCTTACTTATAATAATAATAGTTACAAAACACTTGTAATTTATTACACAGCTTTTATGTTTATTATATTTATTACTCATAACCATACTGCAAGGCAGAAAAAATCAATTTTATTTCTTGTTTTAAAGATGAAAAATTTGGGACCTAGAGAGATTAAATAATATTTTATTTCTAAGTTTATAATTCTAGAATGTAATAAAAATCACATTTTTTTAGAATGATGCACTAAGCCAGAGTTTAACACAGTTAAGGAGGTGCAGAAATGATGAGTTCATGGTGTAGAAGTCATGTCATGTTTATAGTAGAAAGATAAATTTTTTTTATTATATGCATACTTTTATGTAAAATGCTTAACACTTAAAATTAGCAAAGATTCATTTAAATTAAAATTTCATTTAACTAAAGATAGTTAACCCCAAGAATTGCACAGTAGCTAATTACTGCTGCATAATGTGCCGGAGCCCACCGGCTGAGATCGAACAGTTCCCGAGAGGGGGAGTGAGGATTGAGAAAGATAGAAAAAGAGAGAGAGAGAGACAAAAGATAGAGTCGGAGGGCTCACAGTGAATACTGTGACCCCCGAGTTTATTTAACACAGCATATTTATACCCTTGACAATGCATGAAAAACAAAACCCACACACCTGTAAACAATTGCTTGACATTTACATAACTCCTTTCACCTATTTTCCACCAAGCCAAACTTCCTCCATCTGCAGGGAACCTGCCTGCTGTGCAAACTTTTAGTTTGCAGGCAATTTTAACCTGGTCTGTAGGGCCTCAAGCTGTAGGTCATTCAGCTGTAGGGCAATAAGGCAATAAGGGCTCACAACAAATGGCAATAAGGGCTCACAACAATAATGCCAGTCATAATACAATACAATAAGAATAACCTATCATTAGTTGCCATTTTCTTCATTGTTCTTCTAAACCGCAAATGGTGGGGAGAGAGTACTCAAACACCAAACAAAATACCACCCACATAAATTGCAAAAGGATTCCTAATAGTTTTGAATTCATTCTGACTAAGATTTCCGATAAAATAGCTGGGAAATAACTGCAAATATTGTTCCAGAGTTGACAAGAGATTTTTGTTTTTACAGCTTGGTAGAAATTCTGCACTAAGTGAGAAGTCAAAGTTTAAGGATGCATTTTCTGCTTAAATTGTCTACAAAAGTGGAACTACCAGGAAGGAGTAGACAATAGTGATAATTATCTGGAAGAAACCTTGAGAATGGCACAATACTCTAGAAGTAAAAGGTTGAAAATGAGGGATAGAGGTTTAGCAGTTTCTTTTCATTAGTATATTAAGATTCAAAGAAAAGATCATCCAAAGGTGGATTGACATCAATATATAGATAAATTCATTAAGTGCATTAGGGATAGAATTACTATACTGTATGTTACCTGAGTAGGTAAAGCTATTTGTGTGGTATGTTACTTCGGTGTAAGTGCACTACAACCTCAGAACAATGTTAAATGAATGATGATATATTTGTAATTATCTTCAAGTAATGATTATTGAGTTCCTCTTATGTAGAAAGCACCATGATAAACATGAGAGAGATTGTACATCTCAGATGTGGTTCATGCTTTGGAGTTCCCAATGTAGTAGGCAAAAAGAGAGGGAAAAAAAAGCCCATTTCTTTCATATAGACTAATAGAAAGTAACAGATAAATACCTTAGAAAGCAAAATATAGTAGGAATAATAAAGTTATAAGATTTAGAGTTTGGAGAAAGAAATTTTTTTTGGAAGATCAGGAAAGACTCTTTGGAGATAGTAATTTTTAGTTGGTGCTTAAATATATATTTTTTTCTAGAATAAAATTGGGGGAAAAGAATCTTTAGCACTGATGGATGCAGCAAAATATTCAAGCAAGAAAGACAAAGAGGTGAAATGGCAAATTATAAGTACTATAATTTAGTTGGAGGATTAGATCAAGATATAAATTATACCTAGAAAAAAATTTTTTATTAAATAATTACTCTATGCCTTCCATTATGTGTATTACATCACATTTATTCCTGATAAAAACACAGGTAAAATTTAATAGAAAGAGTTTTAAATATAAGATTTGAACTAGTTTACGGAAGGCTTGACTATGACACGTAGGGTTATTGAATTTCTTTAGATACTCCCTGAGAAGAAATAAAACTTGATTTTAAGCAAAAACAAACAAACAAACAAAAACAATCAGCAACTCATTGACAATAGAAGAGGTTTAAGTAGATTGATTAGATAAAAATACATATGACAAAATGAATGAAAGAATGAAAGCACAGTAAGAGAAAAATGCAAAATATATAGAGATAGAGATAGAAGATGTTTTAATGCATCATATGTCTAGTTAAATATAATGGAGTTGACCAAGAGGTAAAGAACAAATGTAGGATCAAACATCTCTACTACTTGGGAGTCTTGGGAAAATGACCTAAAATCTCAACTCTCAGTTTTTATAATTGTAAAATAGACTTAGTTTTGAAGCCTATCTCAGAATTGTCATCTCATTTAAATAACTACCTCACGAGAGTGCTTTTCTAGTTTTTACATATGATAGATACAAAATGAGAATTACTAGTATAGCTATTGTCTTTGCATTAGCATTCCCATTATCATTGTTTTCACTTTATACCTAGATAAATTTCACATAATCTTGGAGCCATCAGTGTGAATTCTGAACAGTCCCCAAGAGAATTAATGCATTGGAGTAGTGATAGTCAATTATATTTATAATGATTATACTAAACCAGAGGATTATAGAAAAGGATCTTAAATAATATGTAGTTTTAAAATTCCATTCTACAGATGAGTAAATCAAAAAGTCCAGTGTGGTTAAGTAACTTATCAGAGGGACATAATAGGTTGACACATTAGGACTAAAATCAAATTTAGTTTTTTCTTTGCAAAGAAGCAGGACTTTAATTTTGGGGGTCCTACAAGGCACATGCATCGTCTCCAGGACCCAATAAATAACAACTCCATCACTGAGGAAAGTGATGTAAAATACAATGTAAAATACAGTGTTATTTGAACCACATCATCCTGCCTAGTCAGTGTATGATATGTATTTTTCTAAAGATTTCTGTCCAGATTTTATTGAACAATTTAATATTACATGAATAATTTATAGTAAATACCATATTCCCTGATATCATTCTACAAATTGTATATTAGAGTGTTCTTACAGCAACCATCTTCAAATTATATATAACATATATATAACATAAATAATATAATAATATATGTGGTAAGAAGATGATCTTTTTAATTTTCTTTGAAAGATACAAGAAATAAAAGATAATATATATTTAATAAGTATTTATATTAGTTTAACATGGTCCTGTATAAAGGTATGTAGATTTTAATCATAAGCTAATGTTAACATAAAGAACCAGGAAATAGGGATTCTGAGAAAAAAAATGAGAAAATTAGAGTAGTAGCTAGCTTTTATTGGATACTTATGATATGACAGGCACTGTGTAAGCACTCACTTGATTAACTTATATAATTCTCCAAACACTCTTAAGTGATAGATACTTTTATTGTCTCCATTTTAAGAAGAATTTTGAGGAATTAAGAGATTAAAGATGTACACAAGATCACATAGCTAAACCATGTTAAAGCAAGGCTATAAACCCAGGACGTTTGTCCCTGGGGCCTACCCTATAAATCATTATTCCTCTACGTAATGGTCAATAATATTCAAGTTGGCTTTGTTTAAGGTAATTCTTGCCTGTGATTTGAGGAAGTTTCTTTGTATTCGCCAAGTCTGAAATCTCCTGCTCACTGTTCATGAGGGGAATATATATATGTATGTATATATTTTTTCATTAAGCAGTGAGCAGGAGATTCAGAACTCTGAGGTTAAACAAAACCTCGTTTATATTCTGCACAAGTTACATTAAGTAAAAAGGAGCTCTCTCTCTCACACTGTTCTGTCAACCGTCAGCTGTTTTCTTATTTTCTGTCAAAATCCTGAAGAATGATGACTTCTTCAATCTTTGGAGGCATAGATATATTACATACAGTCTATATAAAGTTAACTTCTGTAGACACAAACTGGTAAATGCTTCCAAAGGAAGAAAGGATGAGATTCTTATTTTATAATATTAATTTTCAAACTTTTAAAAGTATATTCTAAGAAATTCTTGAATGTATGTTTTTAATACCTCAAAGTTGAGAAAAGATTCTCACTATGTCTAACTCATTGTACATATAGTCTGTTTTAAATACATCCTAGACTTTAAGGATGTGATCTGTTGTAACTTTTGAAAAACTGCTGTTCCTGACTGATTACTTAGATTTAATGATGCACTAAGGATTACAACCTACAATTTGAAAATCACTCATCTAGATGGTTGACAGTGATAATATCTGATTACATTTTTTTTTTACTTGGGTAATCAAAAGGTGACTTTCTCTATTTACTAATGGAATCATAAAATGGTCAACACACATAATTTCTTTGGACAGAGAACAAGAAATGTAGGAGTGTTTTGTTTATCTGTTGATTTGTTTAGAATAATTCATATTTCTTTTTTTGTTGTAACGTGAATATTATTTTTTTTTTGGAGTGAAACCCTCAGAACCTTGTAGTAACATTGTTTTAGTCTAGTCTCCTAAAGAATCAGTCAGAATATTGATTTTAAAGAGCTTTTGGAATAAAGTAACTATTGATAGATTTATTGGCTAAGTTATAATAAACAGCTAAAAATATTGAGGCACCCTGATGTTAGCAATAGCATATCTGGTCCTGAAGCTGTGTATTTGTAAGAGTGATATTGAAGTCTGGGGTGAGGCAAGATGAGTTCCCACACAAAATCTATTCTTACAGAGGGACACAATCTCTGTCAAAAACACTTCAGAGAAAGAAAGGCAAGAAAAACATATATGCTGGATTTGTTCTTTTCCCCTTCTTGATTTCCTGCCAGCACCTCCAACTGGCCAAACCCAAGAGGAAGTCAGATGACAATGGAGCTTGAGTGATGTGGCTCACAGTCGGCCTCCTGATGCGTATTATAGGTCAGGAAAGATGGAACATAAATCTAAGGGGCAGATGGAGAATAAATCACTATAATCCTATTTTTGAAAGGTAAAATATGGATTATTGTTATGTTGTGAATAACTGATTTCCTAAGAGTCTCCTGGAATTTCCACTTACTTGTGTTTTTGTAATGATTATATGAGATTATAAAAATAATTTCAAACAACTCTTCACTCATTATACACACACACTAATGTTCTATCCACCTCCCTTTTCTAATTGCTTTTCAGAAAGAAACATGATTTAGGATTGGTCATGTTTTCTAAGCTCATATGTGGATTCAAGCAGTCAAGGCTAATCAAGCTAAACGTTAAATGCAAACCCCCAAGCCTGCAGACACTTTGCTCATCTTTGATCAGTAACATTATATTTGTTCTACTACTAGAGTCTCTAGGGAGAGAGAATAAAGGTTAACATGTTGGCCAACTTGTCAAGTGGCTTTTGAAACTAAGAGGGGGGGAAAACCATAAAACCAGGACTGTCTTTTTTTTCAAGGTTAATAGTTCCTTGTCGTATCTATAATACTGCAATTTAATGTACATATTGAAAAATTAGGTAACATTTTATTATCTCCTTATCTATATAAGGAGCTTAGAACATATGGCACATGAAGGCTAAATCAGATTTAAAAATCACTGAGGTTTTGAAAACTCTTTTAAATGATAAAACTGCATCTTAACATCTTTAATATTAGAAATTGTATGATATTTGAAGAGTGAAGTATAGTTCGCATAATTCTGTTATTGTGAATCTGTAGTCTCTTTCTGAATTTGATAATGATGGAATTATTTTTATCAAACATAGCAGCCCAGAAATCCTAGGTGAATAGTAACATTCTCTATAATTTTAATTCTATTTGTCTCTGAATATCTTTAGCCTTATTAACTATTTGCATGGTGTTCCCATTCTTTTCTAATTTGTGACAGTCCTCTAATGAAGATGACTGAATAGAAGAGGAAAATAGAAGAGGAAAAATTATACCTGGTATTCCATCATTCAACTGGGAATTACATTTAATATTACATGTGAAAGTAGATGAAAACCAAAGATCTGCTCAGAGGAGTTGTTTTCACATTTAGGACAAGTCAATCTTAATTGCTGAATAACAATTATGATTTCTCCTTAGTATTTTAGTAATATTACTTTGAATATTTCTCCCAATTTCTGTAGATACCAAAAATTAAGCTTTACTTTAGAATAATTTATGAGAATAGTAATTTGAGATTTATTTTTTCAGCTATTGGTAATTTTCTATTCCCTATTTAAAGAAGCGATTAAAGTCAGTTTTAAGTTTTAGTTTGTTGCATTGAGTCAGAAGAAATATGGGTAGTATTTATTGGCTTATGTATTTTAGAGTCAAAACTAAGAATCTCCAAGTGCCACTCAATGGGCTTTTGTTATTGTTGTTGTTGTTGAACCTGTCAAGTAAACAGCCACATTAAGAGTTTGGTATTTTTAAAGACTAAGATGTTTAGTGTTTTGGGAGTTTCTGCATGTGTCAGAATGTAAGGAACATTAAAAAAAGTATCTCCTGATAAGTTATGTGACTCTATGGTCTGTATAGTATATCTCTGTAAAGCACGTATCTATCCTATAGTTCCTGAAAGATATCAGTGGCTTATCACCCCGAGACAAATTAGGATAATAAAATGAGAAATGGTAATGACAGTAATAGTGACAGCTATTGGTTAAAGTGTCCTCTTTCAATTTTCTAGCCCCTTGTAAACTTTGGATCAGTACATGATCCTATGGACCTACATGGAAACCTTACATACAGTTGAAGTCTTATTTATCATTAGTCCCCAACTGAAGAGGCTAGAAGAATGTAAAATTATTTAAGAAATATATATATATATACTCTCACATTCTAAAAAACTAATGTAATAATTGAGAAGACCCATACAAAATATGACTTTTTTATCTTTCTAGCTGGATGCAAATGTTTATTTCATCTGAATTAGAATAGTGTTCATCTGCACTTCTTTAATCACTTATCCTTGAAGTGATCCTTGACATTTTTCTTAATACTCTGTATCTAGCCCATAAGTGAATCCTATTGGCTTTTCTTTTAAAATATATCTAGAACTCGACAATTTATTTTTTAATAGTTCTTTTATTTTTCAGTTACATTTGGCATGCAATATTATATTAGTTTCAGGTGTACAATTGGTGATTAGACATTTATATAACTTACAAACCGATCACCCCAATAAATCTAGTACCCATCTGACATCACACATAAGTATTATAATATTATTGACTGTATTCCTTATGCTATAGTTTATATTCCCATGACTATTTTGTAACTACCAATTTTACCTCTTAATCCCTTCCCTTTTTTCATTCACATTCCAAACCCTCTCGTCTGACAACCTTTGAAATGTTCTCTGTATTTATAAGTTTGTTTCTATTTTGTTTGTTTATTTTGTTCTTTAGATTCCACATGTAAGTGAAATCATATGGCATTTGTCTTTCTCTTTCTGATTTACTCCACTCAGCACAATACCCACAAGTGAGATTACTGGGTCCTTTGTCTCCTGTTATAGCCTTTGTTTTAAAGTTTATTTTGTCTGATACAAGTTTTTTTTTTCTTTTTTTTTTTTTCATGAACTATCTTTTTTCCATCCCTTTACTTTCAGTCTGTGTGTGTCTTTTGATTTGAAGTGAGTCTCTTGTAGGCAACATATGTAAGGTTCTTATATTCTTATCTATTCAGCCATTTTATGTCTTTTGATTAGAACATTTAGTCCATTTACATTTAAAGTAATTACGGATAGATATGTAGTTAGTACCATTTTATTATTAATATTTTTTATTGTTTTTTTCCCCCATCTTCTTAAAGAAGTCCTACTAACATTTCTTATAATAATCATTTAATTTTGGTAAACTCCTCAGTTTTTTCTTGTCTGGGTAGCTCTTTGTCCTTCTATTCTAAATGATAGTCTTTCTGGATAGAGTAATCTTCATTGTAGGTCCTTGCTTTTCATCACTTACTATTTTGTGCCAATCCCTTCTGGCCTGCAAAGTTTCTGCTGAGAAATCAGTTGATGGTTTTCTCTTTTTGCTTTTAAGATTCTTTCTTTGTGGTTGACATTTGGCATTTTAATTATTATGCATCATGACATGAGCCTGTTTGATTTCATATTGTTTGGAACTCTCTGTGCTTCCTGGACTTGTTTGTCTATTTCCTTCACCAGGTTAGGGAAGTTTCCAGTCATTATTTCTTCAAATAAGTTTTCAATTCCTTGTTCTCTGTCTTCTCCTTCTGGTACCCCTATGATGTAAATGTTGGTATTCTTGATGTTGTCCAAGAGGTCCCTTAAACTATCCTCATTTTTTTGAATTCTTTTTTTTTTTTGCTGTTCCAGTTGGGTGTTTTCTACTACCTTTTCTGCTAATTTGATCCTCTGCTCCATCTTATCTGCTCTTGGTTCCTTTTAGGGTATTCTTTATTTCAGTTATTACATTCTTTATTTTTTATGGTTTCTATATCTTTTTTCATCTTTATGATCTCTTTGTTTAAGTCCTCACTGAGATAATCTATTCTTCTCCTAAGTTCATCGAGCATCCTTATAAACAGTGTTTTGAATTCACCTCATTAATTTTTTTTTCCATTTTGTTTAGTACTTTTTTTGAAGCTTTGTTATGTTTTTCATTTGGGACAAATTTTTTTGTGTTTCTATTTTGGCTGCCTCCCTGCATTTCTTTCTATGTCTTATGTAGACCTGCTATGTTTCATGCTCTCAGCTGAGTGACCTTATGTAGTAGGTATGCTGTAGGGCCATCTTCTCTACTCAGGCTGTTCCAGTTGTTTCTCATGTGAGTCGTATGTGTACTCCTAATGTACTTGAACCTTTGTTGCCATTTACACGTGAATGAGAGGGATTGACCCTTGAGCTAATTGGTTGTCAGGACTAGCCAGTGAGGGGCTGATCTTATGGAGCAAGATTTACTTTAGCAAGGCTCTGGTGCCTGCCCTTCCGGTTTGTGATCCTCTGATGCAACCCCGGGTCATGCTCTGGCTAGGTCAGATGCTGGCTACTGATCATATCAGCTCCAGCTTTCTGTGAGGGGCCCTATCTCAGGCCAATTTAGCAGCAGTCTGTGCCCTGCCTGGAGCCACCTGGCAAGAGTCACCAAGCAATCTACAGATGACTGCCTCCTGTGCTGGTTTTCAAGGTTACTTGAGAGACCAAGCCATGAAACGAGGCCAGTTGTCCCTAGTACTGGGCTTGGGACTGCTCAGCAAGAGATACAGGGCATGCCAAGGCCAGATGCTGCTTATTTGGGTTCTGTGACCTTTTGAGTGATTTTAGGCAAGTCCACAGCATGAATCAAGATAGGCCATTGTATAGAAAAGCCACTGGAGGCGGCTTGGGTGATTTCACAAATTTGGAAGGGTAGGGTCTTTGGAAATCACTTGGATAGGGCAACCTGTCTTAGTTAGATTGATAGAGACTTAGCCAGCTATGGTGGCTACCTGTGTCTGCCCATGGGAAGGGGGAAGGGCTAAACAAAGAAATAGTGATTCTGCCAGCACTTCTGTCTAGGAGAAAACTGTCCCTCCAGCCCTCATCCTAAAGCCAGACAACTCAGTTCCCCCTCATATGTCCTGAGCACTTCAGTGCTGGAGCTCAGAGCAAGTGAGTTTATCAATGAGTATGTTTGTGTGCAGGGTCCATAAAAGGAATGTCTTATTCCTATAGCCCTCTTTCTCACTCATCCACAATATCTGCTGGTTTTCATAGCCAGAACTTGTGGGGATTTCTCTTTCTGGCATTGGATCCTTGGACTGGGGAGCCTGGTCTGGGGCCTGGAACCCTTGTTCCTTCAGGCAGACTTCTGTACCCAAGATATACCTCCCTATTCTTAACTGACACATGCGGGTTTTGGGACCTAGCTTATTTCATATCTCCATCCCCTTCTACCAATCTCAAGGTAGCCATTTCTGTGTGTCCTCAGTTGTAGGATTTCTAAGTCTAGTTCAGCTAGACTTCAGGAAACTCCAGTGATGATTATTCTCTAGTTTAGTTGTAATTTTGATGTGGTTGTGAGAGGAGGCAAACACAACATTTACCTACTCTGACATTTTGACTGGACTACACTCTACAAATCAACACTTTCTTGTGACCTTCTCTACCTACATAGTCAAATTACTGTCATATCTCAACTGTTCTCATGAGTTTCCCCATGACCATTTTTTGTTCCCCACAGTTTTTCTCTACTAAACAGTCACAAGGAATCTTCTTTAGCATGTCAGTTGATGCTCTTCTTTAGCATTTCAGTTCTTAGAGAGTGGCTAATACATAATGACACCAATAATAACAACAATGAATACAAAGGCTAATATTCATATAGCTCTGATTATTTGCCAGGCACTGTTTTAATTTATATTTGTGTGTATTTGTGTATATGTGTATATGTATATATATGTATATATACATATATGTATATTCATATGTACACACATACATATATTTCAGTGTGTGTATATATATATTCAAGTATAATATATTTATAAATATATACTTATATATATATATTATATATATATATATACATGTGGGAGTATATACATATACACTCATACTTTGTAGGTAGTCAATAAGTAGGTATTGCCTAATTGATAACCTTCTATTTTTTATCATTTTCTTCTCAGTGCATAGCTAATCTCCTTACTTTACCCCTACTTTTGGGTAAGTTAATTTCTGAATTAGTCTTTCTTTTGCTGTTACTGTTTTATTTTGTTCTTGTGTTTTTGAATCTCACCTAGTCCTTTTTATATCCCTGATGGGTAGAAGGTTTTACTAAATACTTACTGTTACATGTTTACTCTAAGTAGCTTAAGAATATTTGGAGGTTGTATCACTTAGAAGAAATAGTGAAGATATATTTATGATAAAATTATTTTATTTACTAGCAGTGTGATTATATTAAATGTTCCTTACTTCTCTAAGTGTGTTTCTATAGATTAAAATGGGAATAGTATCTATCTTGTAGAGTTAATAAATTTATATTGATTACTGTCTAATATGTAGTAGACAAATAGTAGTCAATGCAATTTGAGAAATGAATGAATGAATAATGTAGAATAAAATATGGTGTTTCAGAAAGTCTTAGAGTCTAAAAAAATAACAGTGGAAGAGATTTTGTAAAATATAGTAATAAAAGGTTAAGTAATAATCACAAGTGACATAGCTGGTAAGAAAGATGATTCTAATAAGATATTTCTTATTCCATCATTTTCACCTTTTTATAAGTAATGTTCTACTCTATTCTAATGATCCTGCTTTTTTTAAATGCAAGATTGATGTAGTTTATCTCACCATCCCCTTTTCACTTCCCACCTCTAGAATTGGGAAGAAAATTGCACACATTTACCACAGGTCAGGGCCAATGAACTAAAATAGCAATGATTACTTTGAGCTGTCATTGTGGTCAAATTTAGCCAATTTCACTTTGCATCTTCAGGTAAACAGCTGAACTTTTTCCTCGGTAACCAGATGGAAATATTAGATTGACATAGCTGTGTGAGTCTGACTTTCTAAAGTTTAGCAGGTCGGATGGCACTCTGTATTCTCAAATCCATTACAAATAAACAGAGGTGAGAGTATAAGCAGGGATAGAGGAATGTTAGTTAATTCCTGGGAGAGGGAAGGTATAAGCTGTGATTCTAAACATAATTGGGAAGTAGAAAATTTCAACAAGGCGATGAAAAACACCTTAGAACTGTGAAATAGACCACATGGTCTATTCAGGGAATGACAAATGTAGTGTAATATTGCCGAAATGCCAAGTACTATGGGGGAAGTGAGCCTGGAGTGGGAAGAAACATTTATACGTTTGTCATTAAACAAAATATTCCAGATGCTGTCTTATAATTTAGTAGTTAGAAAGTCTGAATGCACCTTAGAATCATCCAGAGAGTTTATCACAATACAAATGCTTAAGTTTTACTTCTTTCCATTTACATATGAATATATGGGAAAATAGTGTAAATACCAGTATCACTTAAAATTTCCCCAGGTAATTATAGTGTGGGTAGTCATGAAGACTACTTTGTATGGGACTAGAAGTTACAGACCTTTATATTTGCTAGCAGAGAAAGCAAGAGGTGAGTGGAGATAGAGTGCTATCAGAGGGAGAGCCCCATGTGATATACCCTGTAGGCTTGCACTTGGCTAAAAGTGAGGAACAATGATCCCAGATGCTAGTGGAAGGTGGGCAATGAGTTCTGAAATGGGGTGTATACCAGAAATGTGTTGCTGATTTTATTTTACTTAATGTCAACCTTAGTGCTTTGCACAGTTCTGCACACAAAAAATTGAAGACAGTATAATAAATTAATCAATTAATTTTATCTTTTTAAAATATCAAAATCAATTTGATATTTGAAGGAAAAAAAGAAGATATCCAATGAGATTTTCTAGGAGACTATTAGAAATTTGAAAATTCAAAATAACAAAGATCAGGACTGAGAACAGCTTTGAGAATCTTCAACACAAAGGTGATATTGAAAAACTTAACTTGGTGAATTCAGTAATGTACAGGACAAAAAAAATACACAGTGGTAAAATGAAGTCCAAAACTAAGGTGAAAAAGGTGGTAATGAGGCAAAAAAGAAAGCTAGAAATAACAATCAGAGGCAGTCAGAGAAATATATAGAAAAAAGTTTCAACAATAAGCTGTCAGTGCCTTGGGTGATTCACTCAGCCATCTATTCTCTCATGTATGACTTTTTCAATTAATGAATTATATTCAACTAGACTTGATGTTCATCCTGAATATTTTGGTACTTAAATTAATTAGATATCTTCTCATGAATGATTAAATCAACCAATGGTCAATTGAATAAAGTCATGGAGCATTAGATTAAGAGAAAAAATGAGCCAAGGTCAATGAATGTTATAAAAAGGAAGTTCTAGATAATTTATTAACTTCAATTGAGAGTTGAGGATAAAAGCTGTAGTACATAGGAATAATGTTGAGTGACTTAAGGCAGTGAGTATAGTTATAGATTTAAAGAGTTAGAAATAATGGAAAAAATAATGAACAGTGGCAGAATAAAAACATTGAATAAAATGATTGTAAATTCATGAACTTTTAAAAAAGTAATTGAGAAATGAGATATATTCAAAAGTGGACAAGAAAAGGGCATTTCAGAAGAATAAGATTAAAAAAAATAGAAATAAAAAAGTAAGCTCCAAGAAGGGTAAGAAGGGTACTATAGTACATTTTTTTTACTTTTATCATAAAATTTCTATTCTCTCTTATTGTTTTACATTTTTTTGTTCTGTCTTCAATCACAAGCCTTCTCTATTTCCAAGTTATTTTCTAAACTTATTTTTTGACATGTAAAAGCTCTATGTAAGTAATATGAAATTGGAAATATGTATGCACCTGTGAAACTACTATAATTTATGTCATAACCCCATCTGTTATCTCCAAAAGGTACTTTCTTCTCTGTTGTTGTTGTTATTATTATTATTACTATTATTAATGTGATAACAACACTTAAGATCTATATTCTTTGCAAAAGTTTGAGTAAACAGTTCTGTTAACCTTAGGCACTATGCTCTAGAATTTATTCATATTGTATAACTGAAAGTTTGTAATCAAATATTTCCCCATTTGTCCCTGCCCCCAGCCCCTGCTGCTAAAGTGTAACTATTTTAGATTCACAGGTGATATTTTGTATTTGTCCTACTGTTTCTGGCTTATTTCATTTGCATGTTTTTCTCCAG
This sequence comes from Macroglossus sobrinus, assembly GCA_004027375.1. Taxonomy (NCBI): domain Eukaryota; kingdom Metazoa; phylum Chordata; class Mammalia; order Chiroptera; family Pteropodidae; genus Macroglossus; species Macroglossus sobrinus. The sequence continues at coordinate 651,606 of PVKZ01000527.1, read as the reverse complement.
GTTTATCCATGTTGTTGAAAATGGCAGAATTTACTTTTTTTTAAAGCCTCAATGATATTCCTTTGTATGTATATACCATGTTTTCTTCATTCATCTGTCAGTGGACATTTAGATTGCATCCATGTTTTGGCTATAGTATATAATACTGCAGTTAACATGGGAGTGCAGATATATCTTCAAGATGTCGATTTCAGTTCTTTGTATATATGCTCAAGTGGGAATGCTGAATCATATGGTAATTCTATTTTTAGTTTTTTTGTTGAATCTTTATATTTTTTTCCCAAGTGGCTGTACCAATTTCATTCTCTTCAACAGTGTACAAGGATTCTCTTTTTTCCTATATTCTCACTAACACTTATTATTTTTCAACAATACTTTTCCTAACAGGTGTGAGGTAATATCTCACTGTGATTTAGATTTGTATTTCTTGTTGACTAGTTATGTTAAGCACATTTTCTTATGCCTATTGGTCATTTGTAAGTCTTTTTTGGAGAAATATGTATTGTTTGTTCATTTTTTAATTGAGTTTTTTTACTATCAAGTTGCAAAAAAAATGATATGTTATTAACCCTTTGTCAGATATATAATTTGCAAATTTGCAAATATTTTCTCCCATTCTATTGGTTGTCTTTTCACTATGTTGATTGTTTGCTTTGCAGAAGCTTTTTAGTTTGAGTTAGTCCCACTTATATATTTTTGTTGTTTGTGGTTTTGGTATTCAAAAAAATCATTGGGAAGGCCTATATCTGAAATCCTTTTCCCTAAGCTCTCTTCTAGAAGTTTTACAGTTTCAGGTTTTATGTTTAAGTCTTTAATCAAGTTTGAGTTGATTTTTTGGGTATGGTGTGTAATAAAGGTCCAATTTTATGCTTTTGCATGTGTATACCCAGTTATTCCAGCACCATTTATTAAAAAACATTTATATATTGAAAAAACTCTTTCACATTGTTTTTTCTTGGTATCAATGTCAAAGATAAGTTGACTGTATATGTGTATGGGTTTACTTCTGTGTTCTCTAGTCTATACCATTGCATTATTTATATGTCTCTTTTATGACAGTACCATACTGTTGTTTTCTAATATATTTTTTCCTTCTTTTAATTCCTGCCCCGACTTTTACCCTAACCTATGGGTGTTGCATCTCCCCTTAAGAACTGTATCTCTGAAGGTGAGGTGTCTCTTCCCACATGCTTGGAGCATGCACCCGGAGTCTAGCACCCCCAGAGCACTTGAGGGGCCTGGTGCACCCAGAGTATGGTCTGTGGCTCCACCTGGAGTACAAACCCAGGACCTTTTGTGTGTAAAGCAGACATGTTAACCACTACACTATGGAGCCACCCCTTTCTAATATATTTTAAAATGAGGAAGAGTGATATCTCCAGCTTTGCTTTATTGCTCAGAATTACTTAGACTATTCATTCGTGTTTCCATATGAATTTTAAAACATTTTTTTCTATTTCTATAAAAAATAAGATTAGGATTTTTATAGGAGTTTTATTGTATCTCTAGATCATTTTGGGTAGGATGAATATTTTAATAAATATGTGAATTATTTCCAACCCATGAACACAGAGTGTCTTTTTATTTATTTGGGTACATTTTAATTTTTTTCATCAGTGTTTTATTTTTTTTAGTGCATAAGTCTGTTTGTTACCTCTGTGGTAAATTTTATTCCTACATATTTTATTTTATATGCTACAATTATAAATAGGATTATTTCCTATTTATAAATGATAAATTATTCAAAAATGATATTTCCTATATTGTTTTCAGATGATTTAATCCTTCTTAAACTCTTCCAAAAAAATAGAAGAGGAAACAATTTCATAGTTTTTCTGTGAGGCTGGTGTCACCCTGATACAAAAGCCAGACAAGGGCACTATAAGAAAAAAAAACTATCAGCATTATCTCTGATGAACATGGATAAAAAAAAATCCTAACAAAATATTAGCAAACTGAATTCAACAGCAAATTAAAAGGATCATAAACCATGACCAAATGAAATTTGTCCTTGGAATGGAAGAAGGGTTTAACATATATAAATTAATCAATGTGATGTACCACATCAACATTAAGAATATAGGATATAAATCATCATCTCCATAGATGCAGAAAAAGTATTTGACAAAATTCAACACTTTTTTATGATGAAAACTCTGTAAATTAGTTATAGAGGGAACTTACCCTAATACACTGTAGGCCATATATGCAAGATTCACAGCTAACATTATAATGAATTGTTAAAAAGTGAAATTTTTTTTCTAAGTTCTGAAACAAGGCAAAGACTCTCACTCTTGTTATTTGTATTAACATGGTACTGGAAATCCTAGCCAAAACACTTAGGCAGGAAAAAGAAATAAAACATGATGACATGAATTTATATGTAGAAAATTCTAAAGACTACACACACATACATGTGCACACACACAAAAACTGTTAGAACTAATAAATTAGTACAATTGCAGGATACAAAATAAATGTTCAAAAATAAGTTGCATATCTATATACTAACATCACCAAATATTTTAAGATGATTATTCCATACAGTGAAAACATTAATCTGTCATAAAAATTGACATAACCTCACTCTTGTTCTCCCCGAATGCTTTTCTTTTTGATACCCATGTATCATCTATTACTCTCACAATATATCACCAGGATTTCTTGAAATACCACCAAATTAATTGATTAACACTACTTTCTTATGATGAACTATATGTGTGTCTAGAATCTTTAATTTTCTAGATGAGTTTCTTGTGTGGATCTTAAAGTTTCTGTGTGGATAAAATCTGTTCTAATACAAATTGATATTTATTAAACATTTGTTATTAACAAAAATTAGATGTTTTATCTATTTTAGCTTTATTCACAGATAAAACTTAAAGTTTTATTCTCATTTTAAAGATGGGAAATTTTTCTGAGAGGTTGCAATTATCCTAAGGTCACAAAATTAGTAAAAACTAGAATAAGCTCTCTATGAAATCACTTATGTTACAAACCCTGTGTTTTAAGGAGCTCTGTAAATTCTAAAATCCAGCATGTGAGGCATTATTATCAAAATCCTATTATGATTGGTGTTGTTACCCCTAATTATGGAACTCTAGTAAATATAGTCATTATCTATTTGATAATATTTAAAATAAATCTCTTTTAAAAAGCTATGAGGAGAAAAGACATTTTGTATCAAATCTAACAATATCCATCAAAATAATAATATATATCATTTTTATACAAAGTATTCTGTCTTCTATAAGGAAACTATTCAAATAACTGCATTTTATATTTATTGAATGTATTTATTTTTAAAATAAATCAGTTCCTGTTTTTGAATAGTGACGTATAGAATACTCACTGTATATTTATTTAAGACATTGTTTCTGCAAATATAGCATCTGCACAACAATTAAATTTGCACATCAATTAAAAATGTACATGCTGCCAGAGGTCAAGGCTAATTAAGCCATCAGAACACGGCACCCTACAAAGCACAGGGTGTTTTCAAACTGCCTATTCATAATATATTTTCAAATTAATTGCAGAGTAATGAAGAGTATTGTCCATAGGGAACACAAAATAAATAGATGACACAGGGAAAGACATTTGCCCCAGAAGAGTTTGGTATCCATAGTGCATGGTCATCACAGTTACTGTGTTGATTCTAAGTAGAAGAAAGCTAGAGAACATGTTCAACAAAAGCTCATTATTTGTATTTCAGTCCATAAAGACAAATATATAAACAGTGTAAAGGTTTATTATACTTATTTAACTTAAGCAGTATACATTAATTTAAGCCAAATATTAGACTAATGGTCTGCTTCTCAGGTTAATGTAATTACTATAAATCAGAACGCTTAAATAGAAAAATAATGTTGAGACTCTTCAGGACTTCAGCTGGATAATGGAGGAAATTCAGAATCAGGCAGAGCTGAGGCCATGGAAAAGCCCAGGTGTATGGCTGGCCCCAAGAGAAATAGTTATTAGACCAAAAGCTGAATACTTTTTGGCATTCTAAGGTCAGGCATCAATATTGAAAAAGGTAATATTTCTTGCTAATTATGAACAATATTATCCTTCTGGTAGATACTTATACAAAGATGTAGTTTAGACTTCAGATGATGACTCCAGTTAGAGAGTCTGTTCCACTCTCTTGGAGGAGGGGATTGGCATAGCCAAAAATGTGGTTTGGCCCTTGTTAGGCAAGTGAGTTGAGAAGGCTTTAATGAGGATTTCCCATGACATGGGGCAGTGTGTGGCCACATGACTAACTCTTAAATTACCTAACTGGAAGGAATAAGCACCTAGAATAAACTGTCTGGGTTTAGGAAATGTAGTGGGATACGCCTATAGGTTAAAGGCATCAGGCAAAGGGGCTTGGAATGCAAAGAGCCTTCATTAATATTTGCCAGACACCTTTCCCTGTTGTGATGGTGTAGTATCTTTGATCACACACAGAATTTGGAGCCAGTCAAATCTAGGCTTGAATACAAATTATTTGGCTCATTTGTTAACTGTGGAACTATACTAGCTGGTGTATACTAACCACACATGAAATAGTGAATATTTTATTTTCACTATACTATATTTAGGGCAAGGCTTATATATATATATTTTTTCTTCTACCCTCAGCACTTAACATAATGCTTAGCACCTAGTGGCATTTAGTGAACATTTCTTCAGTGAAAGTTTGTAGCACATACTGTCAATTTATTATAGACAGAACTACTTAAGGAAATAAAGCAATATAATCATCATAAGTTTTTTGGAAATTCTTTTCCTTAAATCTGTCATCATAGAGTATAATAAAGGGGGGTGGTCTGAAAATGAATGTAGCTCAGTGTCATCCAAAATGAAGGAAGAGAATTATATCTGTTTGTGCTAGTCTCAAACTCATTCATTTTATAGATGAGGGACAGTGGAACCAGAGATGAGACATAATCTGGTTTAAGTCATATACTGGTCCTTGTGATAGTTAGGACTACATGACCAGTCTCCTAAAAGCCACATTCACTTGCACTAGAAAACTAATACATGTGATTTTGTTAGAAGTCAAAACTATGTTATTGAGTGACAATTGGAGTTTTCCCTCAGACTTGTTGCTAGAAATAGTGAATCAGCATCATAGTGGAGCACAGTACTTTTGTGGTTAAGTTTATGGAATTAAGTTTTATTTATGTCTTTGGATACAAGAATTCTTCGTTGACCTCACATCCATACTCAACTCACCAATGCAAGTCAATGATCTCAGAAAAGGCCATGTAAGATTCAGCTTGATTTCTGCCTAGAAAGCACCATCAGTGAGTGGTATATTTCCAAGGTTTCTATAACTTTTCAAAGAAAATATTTCCACCAATGAGGCACCCATACCAGTAGGCTAAAATATAGCATTTTCTTTTCATAATTTTCAAAGACAGACAGAAAAAAAGATATCTAAATTCATGTGGAAATGTTGAAAGGAATGCACTTAGGACATAATTACCAAGATTAGGCAAACTACTTCTTTGGTAGTTTCTTATGTCCCTAGACTGTGCTTATTGTAATTTAACTCACTATTTTGTCAGAAGAAGAGACATGTTTTGATGGTGCTGGGTAATTGGCAGTACCTTTTATGTGTCTTCAGTGCTTGCAAATTTACCCCATTGGTTCTCATTATGGATGAAATGAATTATCCTGAAACTACTCTGTGGGGCACTATTCATACCAAGTAATGTTTAGTGAAAATCATGTTTTGGCTTTCGACGTACTTATTTACATTTCTCAGCTTTTGGAGTAAGCAGCCTATGTGGTTATTCAAAATATTTATTTCTGTATTTAATTCTCTCATTTAAAAAAAAAATTAAAACATGGTAATTGGTTAAGTGTTTCAATTGCTTCATAAAATTATGTTAATTTGCCTACGTTATTTAAAAATAAAATTATTTAAAAATGTACTTTAGATATATATTTTTTAAATATTTCTAAATTAAAAGATTTCTTACAATGAAGGTATCCTCCAGATATGGACAATACAGATTTTTTTCCCAGTAATTCTCTTGAAAATATTAAATTTAATAACATTGAGAGAGTACATTGGACTTTAAGCCAGCATATCTGAATTTTCTCTCTGGTTCTTTCTTTGTACTTCTTGTGTGACACGAAGCATGTATCCTCTTAATAAAAATGAGAAAAGAATTTTTATTCCTTAGAAAGGTTAAGTGTACACTTTAAAAATTCCACAGCTGATGAACAAGAACCTCATTATTACTGAAAAAAATGTAATATTATAAATGCTATATACATGTTCTTCCAATAACATGTTGCTGATAAATGTAGAACATTAAAAACTCTTTTAACTTATTCTTGATTATATGTAAGATTTTATCTTAAGGATAATGGGAACATTTGAAAATTCCTTTAGGTATTCCACATCCTTCAAACTAAAACTACCTAAATTATCTCAGAAAATAATATTTATTATTTATTCATTGATTGTAGTTAATAATTTTCTAAGTTAAATTCTTTGTTCCTGCTCTTTTGCTATGGAGCAACTGGTGCTTAAAATGATTATAAAGAATATTCCTTTTTTTCTTTGTCTTTTTTTTCTCTTGATTCCACAGCTTAATGGATAATAGATATTGATATCAGTAAGATTAAAGATATTCAGAAAATAACTTCCACTATTTTTATCTTGAAAAAATATGGGTAGTATTTTGATTTCTTCAGTTAAATAGTAAGGTGATGATTTGAACTTGACATCAAAAGACCTTGAGTGATAGTTGATTTTACTAAAGTAATTATGTAACTTTGAGATATCTATATTAACTCTCTAATTCTCAATTTCATCACCTCTAAAGTGAGTAAAATAATACTTCTATTGTGAAAAATTTCTTGAATATATCAATGATTAGAGGGGACAACTTAGAGAAAGGAGAGGAAAGAAGAAAGATTGAGAAAGTAAGCTGACAAGGTGGATATTAGATTTTACAGAACTTTGTAGACCAGACTAAGCATTTGGATTTTATCCTGCTTAGCCCTTGGAAATCATAAAATATAATCATAAGATATTCTCATAACTCTATTTTAAACAGATAACTCTGACAGCACATATAGAGTGAATAGAAGTGAGAGAGAGCAATTAGACTGAGTCAACAATGTAGGTGAGAGGTAATGAGATCCGAAATAGAAGGGTGACAGTAGTATGGAAAGAGTCTATAGATGTAAGATGTCAGAGTTAAGAAGAAACTTGGCAGCACTTAGTAACCAATGGTAGATAAGAAGAAGGAGATGGATGAGTAAAGGACAACTCAATTATTAACTCTAGGAAATAGGTAGAAGGAAAATAAAAGGAGGAATAACTGGAGAATAGGAAGAGGAGAAGGAAGAGTTTGGTTTTGAACATGGTTAGTCTCTGGTAATGATGAACATATATGTGTTATAGTCCTAATTTGTTTGAAAATTTAGTCCTGGTGCTCAGGACATAGGACAGGAATGGAGAGATACAGAATTGGGAATCACTAACATAAAAACGGTATTGGAAAACATGAGATAGAGGGAATTTCTCAGAAATTCTGATAACAGGGCAAAGGGTAATAATTTGTATAATGTTTACGTAGACATTTCCCATAATACAAGAGAGGTTCAGCAAGGAAACAGGGTAGAAGTAAACATAGGGATAAACAGAGAATCAAGATTTTTTTTTTTTGTAACAGAAGTCCACAAACAACAGCTATGTAGCAGTTGCAAATTTTCCAGAGGAACTGAGGAGAAAGAATTGGTCAGCAGTGAGTTTTAGCAATGGTTTCATTGTGAGTTATATATGGAAGACTTATAATGGAATAGAAATGAGTATCAGCTCTATTTTCTTTTTAATTATTTTATTTATGAATGTTTAAAACACAAAGTTAGAGAGAATTAGGAACTACTAATGCTTTGCCACACTATTTCTTCTTTAAAAAGGCTGGAGATAAAGGACATTATATACCAATTTAAAGAACTTTGAAAATCTTCAAAATAACATTTATATAAATTATATTAAGAGTTTTTCTTTTCCACCTATTACCCCTTCGTTTGTACTGGGGAAACTATTAGAGATATTGGTCATCCTCTCTTTATTGTGATTTTTAGCACTATCCACATCAGCAAATCAGCAAACATCAATCTTTTCATTATTGTCTGAAACTCTTATTATACTGACCACTACTATCAATGAGTTAGGAAACATCTCTTTTGAGATAATATACAGTACAAATTCAGTTATCTTTTTGTAATAGTTTAGAAACAGATAGTAGAAAAAAATATGTTCAAGTTACCAATTTACACATGTATAATAGATCTCCATTCAGATCCTTTAAGCTTTAGCAAGAAATTACATGTGTTACAATCAAATTAGAAAAACTATCAAGAAACTATATATTTTACTCTCAAAATATTGTGCTGACCTTCATGGTTCAATTATTCTGGTTTTACTCTGTACCTTTTTAAAAGCACAAAATATGATATACTATTTATTTTAAAACCTAAATAGCTTTATCAAGCATAGCTCCTATGCCCCAATTCAAAAGATAATGAGAATCACCTAAAGTACATTGATACCTGTGTTCAACTTTACTTACACATATGATCAAAATATACATCTATACATGGCAGCCAAGTGAAACATTTTGGAAAAGGAATACTTAAGTCTCACCAACCAAGCTTTAAATTTTAATAAGAAACAAAAAGTTTAAAATTTCTTGGTATTACTTTAAAAATTCATTGTTGAATGATGTATCAGCAGACAAAGAAATGGAGGCTGGATGAATGTGTTGTGCCTGTGTGACTTCCAGCTCGTGAGCAACAGAGTGCACAGTAGAAAGCAGGACTGATTCCAAGAGTAGACTCAGAGATTTACCAGAGGTTTTCAGAGTATGAGAACAGATATTCTCAAAAAAGGGCAATTGCTTCCAAATGGTAAGTGACAATAATGAGTTCATATACTTTGAGCTCTTAAATATTGAAAATTCCTGGGAATTCTACTTTGTAAAAAAAAATTAGGGATGACATTTGATATGTTTTTAGGTATGCTAAAATCTTGATTTTTCATCTCATATATAATCATCAATTTGGCTTTTCACATGGAATCATCATCAAATCTTATTATAGTTTCTACATTGGCTCTTCAAAACTTATAGAAAGTCATCTTTTCTTTGAGGTTAAGAAACTAAACTTTAAAAAAAATGTAGTTTAAATTTTTATTAAATTTGTTGTGGTAACATTGGTTAATAAAATTATATAGGTTTCAGATTTACAATTCAATAATACATTATCTGTATATTTAATTCTATTTATCACCCTAAGTCAAATCTTTCATCACCATATATTTGATCCTCTTTACTCTATCTACCTCCCTCCTCCCTGCTTTTCCTCTGATAACCACTAAATTGTTTGTGTCTATGAGTTTTTGTTTGTTTGTTTTGTTTATTTGTTGCTTTCATCTTTCTATCCCATATATGAGCAAAATCATATGGTTCTCAATTTTTCCTGACTGACTTATTTTGCTTAGCATGGATCCATCCATGTTGTTCCAAATGGCAGTATTTTATCTTTTCTTGTAGCTGAGTAATATCCCATTATATGTATGTACCACATCATCTTTATTTAATCAACTATCAATATTTCATGTTCTTGGATTTGAAGAATTAACATAGTTAAAATTGCCATATTACCCAAAACAATATACAGATTTAATGCAATCCCCATCAAAATTTCAATGGCAAGCTTTAAAGAAATAGAACACAAAAAAATTAGATTTGTATGGAATTACAAAATACCCCAAACAGACAAAGCAATCCTGAGAAAAAAGAACAAGGCTAGTGGTATTGTACTTCTTGACTTCAAATTACACTACAAAGCAATGATAATCAAAAAGTATGGTAATGGCAGAAAAACAGACACACAAAACAATGGAACAGAACTGCAAGTCCCAAAGTAAACCCTTGCATATGTGGGCAAATAAGTTTTGACAAAGGAGCCAAAATTATATAATGGAGAAAGGAAAGCCTCTTCAATAAATGGTGATGAGAAAACAGGTAAGCCACATGCAAAAGAATGAAACTAGACTGTTGTCTATCACCATATATAAAAATTAACTCAAAATGGATTAAGGACCTGAATATAAGACCTGAAACAATAAATTGCATAGAAGAAAACTTAGGAACTAAGCTTACAGACCTTGGATTTAGAGAGGATTTTATGAATTTGATCCCAAAGGCAAGGGAAGTAAAAGAAAAAATAAATGAATGGGATTATATCAAACTAAAAAGCTTCTACACAGGAAAGTAAATCATCATCATCAACAACAACGACAAAAAACAGACAACCAACTGAATGGGAGAAGATATTTTCAAACAGTGTCTCCGATATGAGGCTGATATCCAAAACATATATAAGAACTCATTGCAACATTATTCACAGTGACCAAGACATGGAAACACCAAGGTGTCCTTCCATAGGAAGCCACCTTTTTTATGTATCTCTTCCCTTCTTTTTATACTCTTTAGTAGATAAAAATATGTCACTCAAACCAGTATAAACTCTGTTTTAGGCTATTTCCATATTGCTTACCTTCAATTACTTGTATTTCAGTTGCTTTTCTTATTTTGGATAGATCACTTCCATTGTTTCTTCCAAAAGTCAAATTACATAAGGCCTTGTGGGACATTATAAGAACCATTAGTTATATGTATGGTCTGGCAACACAAAATTGCATATAGATCCAAAATATACCCTTAGATAGATTTAATCAGTAAGATCTGCTGTCTCTGTGTCTTATACAAAATTTAATACCATACTCTTTAATGTCCTTTAAAAGACTTTGAAATCTTCAAGGGTTTATTTGCCAAATCTCTGTCTCTAGCATTAGGAAAGAATCTGGTTTAAAGTAGACACTTAATTCATGTTTGCTGAATTGCATATTGCATTGATTTGTTACAAATATAGAATTGGAAAAGAGAGCTGAAAAAATACATATAGGATTAGAATAAGTTTCATTATATTAAAGCCTGTTTATGTTTTGTAATTGCACAAAACTTAGAAATAATGAAGTATATTTTTTAAAAGACACAGCAGAAATATAGCTTGTTTATAAACCAAAACGATGATGAAACTGTAAAAAATATTGTCATTCAAAGCATTTGAACAATAAAGGTTTTAGTTACAAATTAACATTTTTTAATTTTTGTATGGTAGATCCGATAAATTTACTTTTTCAGTCACTCTTGTACTTGTGGAGAGCATGTATTTCCACTTTGCATAGCTACAGAGTCAAGGATGTTATGAAATAATTATAAAAGGCAGAATTTAGGTATTAAACAATCCCTAGGCATTTAGTCAATGTTACAGTCTTTTTAGATAGCTGATTGATGATAGCATGCTGAATATACTAAGATAGTATAATATGAACAATTTTGAAAATAATACTGCTGATGAGATCATATTTTCCAGAAATTTTTATGAGTCAGAATGGGTCACAAAGAAACTGAAGCTTGATATAAAATTTTACTACAATATGATTGTTTATTCTAGTGAAAGTTAAAGGGTGATTATGAAATAGCTTTTCATGATTTGGAAAACATATAAAGGAAAACATATAAAGGAAAAATGTAGATATAGTTTTGATTATATGATACCATAATATGAATAAATGGACTTATTACAGCAATAAATCATTTGATTATATGTAAACAGAACTGCATTTGGTATGATTGTGTTTTATAGTGAGAACATGCACACATTCACATTGAATATTTGGACTTCTGATCTAGTAGTCTTTAGAAAAGAGTAATAGAATTAGTAGTATTGGATTATTTAGAATTATTAAATTTTAGAACTCTGGTGTTGGTTCAATACTTTATTTTGCAAATGAGAAAACTGACCCAGAGTGGATGAGCAAAGAGTAGAATGGGCTTCTTCTGATTTCTAATGTAGTGCACTTGACAACACTGTGTTTAGAAACAAACCAGTTTCATGCAGAGACAGAGACAGATCACATCTTGGGGCCTGAAAGCTGATAATTAATTTGGTTTTATACGACAGAGTTAATAAGACCTTAACCACAGTAGATCAAGAATCAGTGATTTATATTGACTAGCATAACTGAAGAGATGAAAGAAGAGAAAGCTAATTTTGAATTGAAATAAATAATATTTATTTTGTTGAAAATAATTTAATTTCTTATATTTTTACTTAAAACAAATTTTAAATCTCCACAACTCCACATCTATCTGTAAATATCAAATTTAGAGTTCAAGTTGTTGATTAAATTACACATTTTAATTTTCATTTTCTTTGTATTGTCATTTTAACTGTAAATATCTTTGACAGTTGTTGTCTTTAATAAGAGAGGTTTACATATTTTTTTTTACAATGAGGGTGTTTGTTCTCTATTTTGCTGTCACTGTTTTATAATAATTTGCTATTATGCATGTTTTTGATAACTTTGTTATCATGCACATGCAGAGCAATTTTCCAATTAGTTGCTCAGTTTTATCACCTCCATTTTGATTGAGATAATTCATGACAGTTTCCCTGTAATGTGTATGTAATGTCTTGAATATATTATAACTTACTTCAAATATTTTTCCTCACTTTCAAATGTAACACTGTTTGAAACAAGTAGTATTTATTTAATAAACAAGCTAGCTATCAGTTATGAAATGCAAGTTATATAATAAATGAAAGCTCTATATTTGTTCAGTAATCTGTGTGAATATGTATATATGTACAAAACTTATTTTCTAATGAATGAAAGCTTTATTTCTACTCATAATTTAAGACTATATTTTGAAATTAACTTTACATTCTTGAAATTCTATTTGCAGAGCCAATATCTAAAAGTTATATTTTAATTAGCATTTTTAAGAGTTTAAAAAGCCACTAAACAATATATACAAACAAACATATTGTATGTATATATTGTTTATATATAAATATAATATATACCTGTTTTGTGTTGCATATATTCACATACTTCTGTAAATAGTAAAGGTTGTTTATTTTGTATATTATGCTATTGATCAAATATAGCTTATACCTATATTTTATTATTCATTGAATTGACTAGTATTAGTCAATTAGTGACATTGAGTAGTGTTATTGTAATGAAAGCATTTCTTTAGTGATGCCTTATTCCTTTTGCTATCCTTTAATAATAAAGCAGTTCTACTTAACAGAGAAGATAGTATAGTTTTACCTGAACTGATTTTCTAGATTTTTCCATAAATAACAAAAGCTCATAAAAATAATATCAGGTGATATTAAACTTCTTAAAAATAATTATTTCAGGGTAAGGAAGGGCATATCAAATTCTGTATAATAGGATAATCAGGGTTATCCCCACTACACTTACTGAATTAAATGTATCATTGATTCTACATGTTATTTTTCTGGGTAGTTTCCTTCATAGTCGATACCTAAAATATGTACATGGTAGGAAACAATTAGATAAGATAACAATAAGAATGCCCATCACCTGTCTAAAATAAGTACAGGACAATCAATGTGTTTTGTGTTGGCTATCAGTAGCTGATGAAATAGATGGGACATGATAATTCTTTCATCTATAAAAGTATCAGCTCAGAGGTTAGGTTTCATTATCTTCAAATGTAGCATGCATAATAAAGTGGAAAGGCAGAGCAGTTCTTTGATTCATTGTGAAAAAGCCTATCAGACCCTCTTTCAAGTGACAGTTTATTAAATAAGGTGAATAATGAAAAATATTTCAACTAGAATAAAATTATAACCCTGTATTTGGTTGGCTACTTGATTGCAAAGTACAGATGACAGTGCTGTTCCTTCATTTCATGTGATTATAAACTAAATGACAAGAGGTAGGCAATATATCATGAATGTAATGACTTTCTAATTTTTCTTTTTTCTTTCTTTTTCATCTTTTAAAAAAATTAAATAGTTAATTGAATATTAAAAAGTGATGGGAAAATTACTTTATTTCAAAATACAGGAAGACTTTAATTTTTTCAACTTGGAGATGGTCAAGCTAAACATGTGAGACATACCTAGAGAAACAATGCTTCTGCCTATATTTTTTGATGTTCTTGGGTATCCTTTGCAAAGACATTATCTTCAGACCACATATTTCTAATCTGTTCAATAATTCATTTATTATTTTATTGTTCTATTCATCACTTCTATTAACCCAATCAATAAAATATTTTATCATACTACACTTTATGACAAATTCAATAAGCCTTAGATTGTAAAATATAAACACGGCCATTGCTCTCAGAGATATTATAGTCTATAATAATGTTTAACATTTTTTTTTGGTGAGTTTATGAATTTCCTACTATATAAAAATACCAAGCTGCTTTCCCCATTCACATACCTTGAATTTTATAAGGCAGACAATAAATTATTAGAGTTATTCTTAAAGAAAGTAATCTGACAGTGTCTAAAATGAACATTAATTTGACTTTTAGATAGATATATTTAGATCATCTGTTTTCCCCAGTAGTCTGTTTTTCCCAGTAGGCACAGTGGAAATAAGTTTTTCACATTTGCTAGCAGGAAACAAGGAGTTGCCTCGAGTAATGAGTATGCTTCAATTGGTTTAGCATTCTATTGTATAAAGTCCATAATGTGCTTATTCTGAAATATGTTTGAAATAACTATAACTAGTACAAGCAGACTTTGGGAAATGGTGTGATTAAAGTGCTGAGAGAGTCTTCCAGATGTTTGCTGTAATTTAACATGCTGTATTGTCATTTAATCTCTGATAAAAGCAAAGAATCATTTAAAAAAATAGTGCTAATGCTTCATAAATATCAATCTCATTTGTAGTCAAACTAGAATAGTGTCTTGAAATGTAGTTCTTCCATTTTGTGATGTTACTGCTTTTTTACGTACAGCTTTTTATTGATTTGTGCCACTCAAGAGCATCTGTCAGTCAACTACAAGGTCAAGTATGTAGGCAGGGGATCCATTGTAACTTTTGATGGGTCAAAGGATCTTGGCTTTGTTAACTATTTCTTGTGCTATGTTTAAAATCAATTGGATTACAGATGTGAGGTTTCAAAGGGAATGTTGCCTTCCATTTCTTAGCTTTTTCTGAACAAAATCACACTACTTGAGCTCACAAAATAAATTAGATTTAAACCTCCTGCAGTACTACATGATCTTTGAATGGACAGAGGCCTTTGGAGATATCAGGAGACATGTGTTCCATTGAACATTCTGATATCCACTTAATCATCTAGACAGTGACGTTCCAATTCTGCAAGTTGTACAATTACTTTTATCTTAGCGAAACCTTCATGTTACAGAATGGATAGTTTAAATTCTTAACCTATATTTTCTATGAAGTTGCATTTAAGCTATCTTTCCTATTTATAATTATAAAATAATGCAGATATTTTAGTTGATGGAAAACATATCAGCACATTTCACTTAACTGAGTCCTATAATTAATAACTCATATACCCCAATTATAAAAATGTACAATAATTATAATATCTATGTATAAACTCTAACCACAAGAAAACATATTTAAAATTGACCCAATTACAAGTTTTAATAATTACTAATTTGGCAGGATAGAAACTCACTTTCTTTCAACTGGAAAAGAGAATCTTGTTTTTATATTTCAGTATGTAACATTTAGACCAATTGATAAGAAAGGGAGATAATGGGCCTACTTTAAAATACCCTGTGAGACTGCAGTCATATAACACCAATCTCACGCAATAAATGAATTCTCTCCTTTGATTTAATTTTATTCTGGTACCAATGAACAGATTTTGTATCATTTCATGGATTGGCTATTTTAAGAGACTCAAATTTGACTGCTTTAACACTCTCACCGACACTTAAAAAGTAGAAAAGTGCACTTTTTTTTAATTAAAAAGCTTTAGAATTATCCTTTTAGGGGAAAAAAGATAATTGTCAGAATGTGGCTTTTTTTCTTCATTCTATAACATGGTGTGATAATAATTAGAGAATAATGTCATCAAAGATGAAGAATATTTAGAAATCAGAATGATAATTTAAGTAATTTTTTTTAAAAATAAAATCTGAAGGCTGAAGACTCAGGTTCTTGGATAGTTGACTTGGCTGCTTAGCTGCATGATATTGGTCAATTTATTTAACAAATGCATCTAAATTCTTTATCTATAAAATAAGCCTTATGACGTTTTGCTTCAATGTTTAAGAATTAGTGAGATAACATACATAAAAGCACTTTGTAAATGGTAATCTTTGAGAAATATGATGTATCAAAGCACTTCATCATTATTACTAACTTTTAAAAGTCAGTATATACAGATAATAATGTTCTTAATTTATCTTGTCTATTGAGTGTTATTTATAAAAAAGAATTATTAATTAAACTCATATATGATTAGCTCTAGAAGTTAATTTGAATAGGCCAATCTGTTCATTTTATAAATTAAAAAACAAATTAGGTAGCATCTTTAGTAAGATTGGACATGAGTTTATCTGTTTATCATGCTTTAGAGTTATGGAAGCAATTTCAAGCTGATGTGTCCCTTTGCTTTCTAGGAATCTATTCTTCACAAACAGAGATTAAAGTAGTCATATTATATTATTGTATATCCTCTGTTCTACTGCTTGTCTTCATCTCAATATCTCATTACTCTATAATATATTTACAGATTATTTGGCAAGGAATGAAAAGTTCAAATGATCAGGATTACTGTTATTTGAGAATCTCTGAGTCATTTAGCACTTTGTAAATTCTACTTTTATTGAAGTTGGTTGTTACAATTTCCCACTAGATTGTAAACATCTTGAAGGGAAATTTCTTGTTCAACCCGAAGGCTACGTGGTGCCAAACTAAGGGTCTGGCTCATAGAATTACCCTTAGAAAATGTTTGTTGAAATGAATCCTTCCATCTTTGCATAATCCTGAATAGTTATGAGCTAAAATTATTTTGTGAAAGCAATTTAATTCAAATTAAGACAATTGAAGATCTATTTTGTTTTGGTAATTGAAAAAATCTTCAGCATTATAACAGTGAACAAAATAGGTATAACCTTATTCTTGAGAATTTCAATCTACCATGAAAGACAAAAAATAAAAATAAAAATATAATGAGTAATTTTAAAATAAAAAGTAATATTTTAGTGTGAATAATACAGCTTGTGGAATCAGGAACATGTGGTGATAAATTATGTCACACTTCAATCTCTGACAACCTTGAGTCAATTCTTTAACCAATTTATTCATCTTTTTTCATTTTTACTAAAAGAAAAAAAATGCTGTGTTATGTTCAATAGGGCTAAGAGAAATAACCTCAAGTACTCCATACAAAGAAGAAAGATGTGGACATGTTAAAAACAAAACAAAACATAAAACAAACAAAATCTGGATAATATATATAAAGATGAAACATATAAGACTCTTCCCTTCATTTTAGTTCTTTCATCTTTTACAAATTTTACTCTGAACAAAGTATCTCTATCCTATCAGTAGTTATGAACAAAAGTGCCATTAACATATAAGGCTTTCGATTGCTAATTTTGTGCTGCATTTGCAAGACATGTTAAGTGAATCATATCTCTAATAGAGAGAAAAAAGCTGTTATAAAAATTATTATAAAATTTTATCTTATCTCTAAAATGTCAGTGCGAAAATAATCTCTCAGTAATTGTAATTTTTTCTAAATTATGTTGGAGAGAAGAGAATAATATTAAGGAGAGTCTTTTTTGAGAATCTTTCATTTTGGATCTGAAAGAGTGAGAATGTTGAGGAAAATCAAATGAATTTCGACAATTTTTTTTTAGCGTATCACATGTATATGTATATCAAATTACCATTTGATATGCATATACATTGTGAAATGATGAGCACAATTAAGTTAACACATCTATCACCTCATAATCTTTTTTTTTTCTTTTTTAAAAAGCACATCCTAAGATATACTCTTTTAGGACATTTTAAGGAAGCAATACAGTATTATTAACTATAGTCAGCATGCTGTACATTAGATCTTCAGAAATTATTTATTTTATATCTAAAATTTGATACCATTTGACCAAAATCTGCTCATTTTTCCCACCCTCTATCCCCTGGCAGCATTCTACTCTGTTTTTTTTCTTTCTTTATTTTTTTAGTATTCTACATATATGATACCAATTCTTTGTCTGACTTATTTCACTTAGAGTAGGTTCATCCATGTTGACACTTTTTTTTTTTTTGTGGCTGAATAATATTCTATTATTTGTGTATATACTGCAATTTCTTTATCCATTCATCAGTAAACACTTTAAATTATGGTTAACAAGTAATTAAAAAGTATGGAAAACTTTTAAAAATAAATGAATAGATTATTAAATAGAAAAAAGTTAGTATAAATAATACAATAAAATCTCTGTCTTTGAAAAATTTGACTAACATGCTAAATATTATTAAGAAAAATATAGAGAACACAAGTAGATCAACATTAGGTTGGATAAAGTAAACATATAACCTAAAAACATAGAAATAGTATATTTAATAATAAATTTAAAAATCAGATAAAATAAATATTCTGGAAGGGTATAGAAATGAACAAAATTTATGAGGAAGGCCTAGAAAATGTGAAATGAAAAATAAGTTTCATATAGTAGAGAGATTTCTACTAAACTTTTCAAACAAGAAATGATATCTCTAATTTTAAATGTCCAGAGCAGATAACTACAATTAATTATATAAGATCACTGTAATTCTGACTTGCAATCTAGTAAAATAGTGAACATGGCAGGATATTATAAACCAAATTGATAAATAAACAGAAAATATTCTAAATGAAATATAAGAAATATAATACAGCATTATATTAAAAGTTATGTGATATGATATAGAAATTTTTAATCTAGGATTACAAGGATCATTGATGATGGGAAAAGCCACTTATATGATTTTTATATTAATAGATTAATGTAATCACCTTAGATATGAAAAAGACATCTGATAACAACAACACTCATTCTTGATTAAATAATAAAACTCTTATGAATCTAAAATTAGAGAGAACTATCTTATCATGAGAAAAAATATGACTTTTAGAAACCCATAGAAAACATGACACCTAATATGAAAATGCGAACAAGATATAAAAACATACAAACACTGGCATAATTTTAATATGTCCTCATTATAACCAATATGGTAAGAAATAGATTAAGATGAATAAATACTTAAAAAAGAGATGAAATGTATTATTTTCAGATGATATAATTGTTTAACCCTCAAATTCAAGTGTATATGCACTGCTGCAACCTTTCAGAAGGTAATTTGTTTATGCTTACTTAAATAATGCATGTACATTCAGCTCTTATGGGCCTATTTCATAGGTATTCATGGAATTATTAAAGAATATATTTAAAATATGTTCATTTAATCAAATAAAAACTCATCAAAGAAAATACTGGCTAAATTAATATATTTGTTGTATGGAATATTACATGCTTTATTAAAACAATGAGTTGGATCTTTGTATTAGATGTGACAAAATGTTTATTATATGGTGTTAAGACATTAAAAAGTAGATATATATAACATAATGTATAAAGAGGGTATGTATGTTTATATATAATTGAAGACTATCATATGTAATATAACGTGCATATGGGTAAATGTGGATACATGTCTGTATATATACATATATATGTGTATATTCAATTTTGGAATAATACTTATTTTATATTTTACTCAACTCAACTCAATTTGTGACATATATATTAACATCTTTATTGCACTAGGATATAATAGAGGTTCAAACATTGTTAAAAATATTTTCTATTTTCAAAGATCATAGTTCTAAGAAATAGAAAATTTACTAATAGATAAATTTTTGGGTGCTGAGAGTAATTCTGGTAAAATTAAAATTATACAAATATCATAATCTGGATATGTTTTAATTAAGTATTAAGGTAATAATTGAAAACAAAAATTTTATCCTAAATATCTGTAAAGTGATTTTTATAGAAACTAGTGTGCTGAATTGTTTGCAAGTGCCTTTTGGATGATGTGTTATTAATTAGGGGTCATACATAATAATTCTCTTAACCAAGAAACAAAAATTTGGAGTTTATTTGATTCTTCCCAAGAAAATAATTTACCCTGATTTTCTTTAATTTACCTACAATATTCAGAAAAAAAAATAGTTTTCAAGATGGAAGAAGTTGCATAATACAAAGACTTGCTTTAATCAATTTTCTTTTATTAAGCAACATGTATATTTTGTCACATTTTATTAAAGGAGGTTACATCTTTATAGCAAAGAAGCCTCTTAATCACTTTTACTGCATCAAATTATAAAATATAGCTTTGATTTTAAATACTCATTAGATATTATAGTGCACTTATAAATAAATATAATATTTTTGTTTCCCATTTTAGCACATTTTTCAAAGGAAACATTGAAAACAGCTTTTGTTTCTAAGCCCTCAAATTACAAGAAGCTAAATTAAAACCTCCCATGTAATTTAGAAAATTGAAAGTTCAAAGTCATACAAAGTCTTAAAGAGAATTGGGTGTAGGGAAGGGAGTGAAGGAGAGAGAGTGCAAGTGAGAGAGCGAGGGAGAGCGTGAGCGAGGGAGACTATTTTTAATGTCATCTTCAATCAAGTTTTTGGTTTTCAGAGAGTCAATTTATAAATCAAAACATGTTTTTCAATGCTATTTTCTAACTTTATGGATTCATATGCATTTTACATCAAGTCCCAAGAGCTATAAATTGAATCATATTTCCATTGTTGAAAATAGAATTAAGGGAGAGGGCACAAACATTTTTATTATTTATTCAACTAAATAGTAGATTCTTGCTGATATTTTAAAAAATCTCTTTTCCTCTGATTTCTGTAAGGCAAAGCATTTATTTGATTCAATGCTGACAAGAACGCTTCTCTGGAGATAATTCTCTTCCTCTGGATATAGAGCAATGTGTTTTCAATTCTTTTTACAGTTTCCCTAACAACCCAGAATTTATTATTTTACCTGTCACTCCTAGGATGCAACTGGCCATTCTCTATAAATATAAAAGGTTTCAGGATCCCTAGGGGGCCAGTGGTTAATGTCAATCACACTATTTAATGATGCCTTTATGTCCAAGATATTAACTGGGTAAGAACATTGGGAAAATAATTTACAAAATAAAAAGGAAATGATAGCAAGTATAATAAGTTCAGCAAGCCTTGAATAGGATATATGTTTTTAGGTTGAGGACAAGTTTAGCCTGTGTTCAGATTATGAAATAAAAGCTGATAGAATTTACTTTGATGAAATAATGTCTGTCAACTCAGGCTGCTATAACAGACAAACATTTGTTTCTCAGAGTTCTGGAGGCTGGGATATTCAAGGTGAAGGTGGCGGCAGTTCTGATATCTAAGGTAAACCTTTTCGTTTGCAGGTGACCTTTTTCTCATCCTCTTATTGAATGTCAAGGAGCAGAGAGAGGAAGCAAACTCTTTTTTGCCTTTTCTTATAAGGGTGCTAATCCCATTATGATGGCACTACCCTCATGACCTCATGTAATCTTAATTACTTCTCAAAGGTCCCACTTTGTCATATCATCACATTGGGGGATAGAGTTTCAACATATGAATTTTGGGGGACTATAAACATTTAATTTATAACATAAGGTAACACAATTTATTTGGAATTATCATTTGTTCCTGCTTCCCTCTTGCTGGCTTGCTCACGTCACTATACCTAGAACCTTGCAGAGAGATATGGATATTGAGTTTAATTGTTAAACATATTTGTATTTCATTTGCTTATTTATGGTTACTGAAAAGTTTAAACATAGCAATAATATCAAGTTGCCGCTATGTGTGTAACAGAGTAGGTATGTAAAAACATAGAACACTTTGTAATTTCTTGCTGGAAAAGGCAAGGGAAATTTTAATTAGTTAGGTACCCTAAATGTATGAGGAGGACTATTTAATAACTGGAAAGTAGACGTCTTTGACAATTTGTTTTTTTAACTTTAGGCCATATTATTTTGTGACAATATGACTATTTCATATGTGGGGCTGAATCAAGTGAGAGCATGACCCGTTATGAATTCTCCATGAATTAAATATTTCAAGTGCCTTTTATACATTGTCAGGAAAGAGTAGGTAATAGCAAGTCTTATTTACCTAGAAGATATATAACATATGTAGAGATTCATAACGTCCCATGTTAAGATTGTATGGCCATGAAGCATGATTGCAATAATCTACTTTTATGTAGCAAAGAAAAAATTAAATAAGACTAGTTTGACACGTATGATCTATATTATTTATTAACCATAAAAATTAGTAAATTGTCATTAGACAATTGGCAATGTGTGGTGGGAAGCCCAAGAACTTTGGTGTATATAGTACAAGCAAATGTATTAAAAAAAAAAGTTGTCGAGCAAATACATGTGCTAATGATGAAGTAGGATGAGCTCAGAAATTAAGAGGCTCAGATTTGAATTTAAGTTCTTAGACTTGTTCTCTCCCTTAATATGTACTGATCATTTCATCTTTCAAGGCCTTAGTTTCCTTTTTTTACAGTGGGGTTTGGTCAAATTATCTCTAGGATACTTCCTATAGTACTAATCATGATCAGGACTGCACATATTAAAAAATAAGCAAGCCTGAAATCTTAAAAAATCAGTGAAGAGAATATTTTAAAATAAATTTTATTGAATATATAATTTTTACAGCTTAAATTTTCACAAATTAAACAGTTATCTATTTAACAAGCAGCCAGATCAAGATGTAGAATATTTCTAATACCCTCAGTGTTCCTATTGTCCCATAAAGTCACTATACCCCACAAAGATAAATACTATGATGACTTTTATCACAGTAGACTGCTTTTTGCAAATATAATGTCTGGCTTTTTTTCACTTAATTTGCTGTTTTTGATATTCATTTATTTTTTTTGCATGTAGCGTTATCTTTTTCATTCCCATTTTTGTATGGTATTCATTGATCACATATCTAATTTTTATCTATATATCTCTAAATCATCTATAATAATTGGCATATATATGTGTTTATATATTAGCATATATCATATATCATATATATACACATATATCTGTATATATATATATCATATACACATACACACAGACACACACACACAAACACACACACACACACATATATATCTCAAGTCTAGTGTTGGTGGAGATGCAGGTTGTTTCTAGTTCAGGTTATTATGAAGAATGTTGATTGAAATATTCTCATATCCTACTAGGAATTATTTTTGAATCATAGGATAACTAAAGCTTTACTAAATACTACTAAATATCCCCCCCCAAAATTTATATCAATGCACAGTCCCATAGAATTATATGATACTTATAGTTTCTCCACATAATTTTCAAGAAATAATAACATTGACTTTAAAAATTGTAGTCATTCTGGTAGTGTATAATATTTCGTTGTATTTTTTTTTTGCATTTCTCTGCTAAGTAATGGTGATTAAACAATTTTTATAAATTTCTTAGGCATTTCATTTTCCTCTTTAGTGAGATGTATATTTAAGTCTTTAAGTATTTTTTTAAAATTATTGATACTTAGACATTTCTTATTAATGGTGGTCAACTGTTAGAGATGCATTATAAATATATAGTCCTATCATGGCTTTCCTTTTTATTTTCTTTATGAGTACTTGAATGAGCAAATTTTATTACATTAAAAAATAAAATAAAATGACAATTTAATTTCAAAATCTAGGCCAGTGGTTATGGTAGTCAAGCTGTATATTTTAATTTTATATCTATACAAATAAAGTAGCAAATATATTTTATTATTCTATTTCTTAAGGAGATCATTTTTGCTGCTTTATATATTATCATTATACTCTTTCAGCTATTAAAAGAACATATTATTTTATAATAAAAGCAAATTTTGATGAGTAATAAATGAATTATTTGCACAATTACTTTCTTGCAATATGTACTATAAACCTGAGGTTCAGAGAATTGTCAAAAAATTAAGTAATTTGAACCAGATAGAGTTTTTCAAACTTTTAGTTGATATTGCTAAGTACAAAATAAAAACAGTTTATTTTAATAACTTTAGGTAATTTTAGGTCTTGGGCTAAGTTAGATGCATAAATCATTTTTATTTTTAGTATATAAATAGTTATAAGATCTATCATCTAGAAATATTTGATATCATATTAGTGACCTCTTTAAAATGTTGCTTTTCTCCATAATGTCAATCTAGAAAGACATAAGAAACCCTTTATATCTTATAATTCAACCTGGAATTCAACCTGTGGTACTTTGGGCTAAACAGAAAAGTTCTTGATCTTTTAGGTGGCTGATAATTAGTTCCTAAAACTAAATCCAACAGGGAGACTTATTAAAATTGATTCTAAGTAATGCTCTACAGACTTTACTTTATTACCTGGTGTGTGACATGTGTGACAATATCTCTGAACTATTCATTGACCAGGAGGCCACTGACCTTCTCATCTTCTAAACCATCTTTTAGGAATTAGTTCAACACCTTTTTTAACAAGCTGACAAACCAGACATTCTCACAAAGGATCATAAATATCAAATTATATTTATTCCTTGATAATTCAACCAGAGATTCAAAACTCTACAAAGCAGTTAACGAGACATAATGTGTTAGGAGTATCTGACTGAGAACACAAACATGACATTTTGTGTACTGTGTGTGGTAGTTGATAACAAATATTTAGATAATAGGCTTGAGAATTGTTCGATGATGACATTAATATAAATAGTATCTCTCTGTGTATATCACACTGGAAATGTTTTTCATTACCTGTTTGTCCTTAAACTATAGTAGTGATCACTTCTCTTCTTTTTCCTTTTCTTTCCATTCTTTTATTTATTTCTCTCCTCCTCTTTTCTTGACCAATTCAGATATACAACCATTATATGGGCAGATAAAGACAAACATCTGTGCCAGAAGTGGGATATGAAAGACTTGATGGCTTGGAACAGAAGCTGGAGCTTAAGCAAGGTAAGGGTGGAATCCACTCAGAGAACTTACTAGATAGGGAGTGAGAGCATGTATGGGGATGGTCTAGAACAGGTGTTATAACCCAAGCAGATTGAAGAGGAAATCCACATGATGGGTGAGTTGCAGCCTAATCAGGGTGTCAACTATGACAGCAACTATGGGGATAGAGTTGATGATGGAGAAGGGGGATTCACAGAGAGATTGATCAAATGAGTAAATGTATTAAGGGTAATGATATCTAAATATATAACTTGTAATGAAAGATGTTACAAATATGAAAATGAAGAAAACAAGACTGAAACTTATGATACTGGACTGTAATTGAAAGTATAGATGTAAACTCATAGTTTTTAAAAATATGTAGATACATACAGAAATAAATATAGATGTAAATGACTCTGTGTGTGTGTGTGTGTGTGTGTGTGTGTGTGTGTGTAGCTCTTTGTACTGATAGAATATAGAAGCAGTATCATTTCCATAGTGATGAGCATATCCAGCACCTAAAACTTGGCTTCTAAAGACTGTGAAAAGGGACAAAAGCTTCTCTGAAAAATGACTGATTTCATGGATGAGAAGGTTAAGTACAAAATGAACCTGGAGCATCTTTTTGTACCAGAAAGCAACAAAGTGCTCAAAAAATAATGAGGACATATCAAAAGGACATAGGAACAGGTTTGAATATGCTTTCACTGGCAAACTCTTGGACAACTTGAGCATCAAAGTAAACTTTTAATAATTTTAACACAGTTAATAAAATGGAAACCTATGAATTAACATAGTTACAAATATATTAAATAATTATTGAAATTGAATGAGAGTCAAGGTATATTAGACAATAGTGATAATAATAAATAACATTTTAGAGATTTGAAAAAGGAAAGAAGGCATATGTGTTTTGATGAATAGAAGAGTGACTACAAATTCTAAAATTAATTCTGAATCGTTACAGAATCATATCTTAATGCAATATTAATATATTTATGAAATACTTTGTGTCAGAAACTGTGCTTCAAGTATTTTATGTGTAATTGTATCTGTCAAAAATAGGTTAGAGTTATCGTCATCTTCCCCATCTACACAGATTAGTAAAATGAGGACTAGAAATTGAAGTACCTATTTAACGTGGCAGTTACTCCATTACATAGTTTGCTGCCTTGTATTGTATTGTTTTCTGTCTCAAAATCATCACTTGTAGCTTCTAGCTACTATTTTGTACTATATTTGTAAGGGCACACCAGCTGAGTGGTTCTCTGTTTGTAAACTGCAATTTTTTAGATCTTTCTTAGAATATTGAGAAATGCAAATATATCTGGGTAAAGAAAACCAGCTCTGTCTAATGTTGTTATTATCATAAAAACTGTATTTGAGACTTAACTTTTTAGAGTTCCTGATATGGCTTACTATATAGCTGGATTGGGGAATTGAAAGATGATTTATAACACACTTCATTGTATTTGATTCTCCAGGAATAACAGTGCAAATGTTACTTTTGCTGATAAGAGCCTTTTCTATTTTTTTATTGCCTAGTCTTTGGAAAAAGCTTTTGTAGCATATATTGAAGAAAAAAATAGTTTGAAATTTAAAAAAATATTTTTTTTATGCAAAGGATGGCAAAAGCTCTAATTCCTTATACACTGTCAATTAAAGAAAATAACCTAACATAGATGTGTGACTGTCAATATTCTAATATTCTGGTATGTTTTATAACCTCCTCTAACATTTCTTTGTGTTAAATGAAACTATCAGAAAAGTAATTTGAAAATTATTTTATTGTGTATTGGCATGTAGACTAGATTTAATTTGGGTTTATTTGTAGTTTGCATGGAAGAACTAAATGCCTGGTCAAGGAGTATGTATTCCAAATGAAAAGAAAAACAGTTATAGGTGCAGGAAAAATCCATCTGAATAATAAAGATGGAAAGAGTTCTCTCATGATAGAGGTGATAAAGTTTTAGTTACCCCAAGACTGCATCTTTCACGCTATTTATATCTAACAAACTACAAGTGTGAACTCATGGACTGAGCTATAGGTGATGACAGTTCTGTGATTATAACATTCATAACCAAGAAACTAAGATGAATGTATTCTTGGTTAATGCTAAAATATTTCACTAATCTGTAGGTATGCTTTAATACTCCTTTTATACAAAGAATACTGATTCAGTCTTTTCAATTACATGTGTTAGTAAAGCATTTGAATATACTGTTACCAATCAAGTATAATCTGAAAATAAATGGAAGTTATTGTGTTTAGACAAATTGTTAGGCACCTAGGGACCTTCCAGATTTTAAAAAGCAAAATCTATGATACTGAGATTTTCCTCTACACAATGAGATTTGATAACTCTTTTTTTTAAAGATATTTTGGCATATATTGTATGCTAAATTGGTTACATATGCAAATGTATATATATGCAAACAAGTGTGCAAATGTGTTTGTGTTGCTTAATTTTCTCAAAGTGAACATGAGCACCTAGATCAAAAGTACACTATTACTACTACCTCAGAAGTCCCCTCTTCTTTCTTTCAGATATTATCACTCACTTCTAGGATAATTATGCTAATGTCTTATCATATGCTTTTTGCATTCTAAAACCTAAGTAATTAGACTGAAAAATGTTTACCCTTTTGTGGCTGGCTTCTTGTTCTCATTGATTGAACTGTGAGAACCATTCATGTTTTTGTGTATAGGAATATAAGGACCACAGGACATGTATTTATTTAGCTTTAATGGATTTTTTTTAGACAGTTTCCAAATGGTTTTTATCAACTTATATTCATATTAACAGTAAGTGAGAGGCTTATTTGCTCTACACCCTAGTCAGTATTGATATTATTTGCCTTTTCTGTTAACATTAGTTATTTTGGTGCATGAATAGTGATATTCCATTGTGGCACTAACTGCATTTCACTGATGTCGATGTTGAACATCTTTTACATTTTATTGACTACTTTTATATAATCATCTATGAAATTTCTGTTCAAGTCTTTTGTTCATCTTTATGTTATCTACTTTTGAAAATTAGATTTGTAGTGGTACTTATATGTTGTGGGCATGAATACTTAGATATATGTATTGCAGTTTTAAAATTCCATTTAAATTCCAATTAATTTAATTTCAGTTAACTTCATTGTAGTCCAATTTATTAATTTTTTTAAGGATTAGCTAAGTTGTATATTTGAAAATATTAATAAACATATAGAATTCTTCCATCAAATTAAATTTATGTAATAAATAGGACAGTCACTAAAAATTTTTAAGGTAATTTTTCTCTCATATTTTTCTATGTAAAGTATAACATGGACTAGATTATACCATACAACAGAGCCACTACTAAATTGAATATTTTCTTTTGTAATTAAACCAGGTAATGTGTTATAGAGAATGGAGCAGGGTGATTGAATGTAAAATCTATACCTCTGATTTTAGTTATCACTTTTAATCTGTCTCTCATTATATATATATATATATA
This sequence comes from Macroglossus sobrinus, assembly GCA_004027375.1. Taxonomy (NCBI): domain Eukaryota; kingdom Metazoa; phylum Chordata; class Mammalia; order Chiroptera; family Pteropodidae; genus Macroglossus; species Macroglossus sobrinus. The sequence goes on along the minus strand of PVKZ01000527.1, from coordinate 623,176 downwards.
TATATATATATATATATATATATATATTAGATATACATATATATATATTTAGGGGATATTTTATATATAAGTTATATAAAATATATTATATAATATTAATATAATGTACTGATTATAATGTAATAACATAATTTTTTATATTATATAAATATATATATACATACAAATAATCTCCCCTGAACTTCATACTTCATGTATTCAACAGCCTGCTGGATATCTCCTCTAGTTGGATACCCAGTAGTAAACTTAATCTCTCCAAGTCTGACACAGAAATGTTAATTATTTTTCTACTCCTCCCCTAGTCTGTCAAATCCTTTGATGTTTTTCATCGTAGTACTTGTTTAAGACAAAACTCTTTAACTGAGTCTTGTCTTTTTTTTTTTCAACACTTATAGCACTTGGTATTCCTAGCTGGTCTCCAATTCAAGTACTACCAGGCCTGACCCTGCTTAGCTTCTGAAGTCAGACAAGATCGGGTGTGTTCATGATAGGATGACTGTAGACTCTATCACTGGTTCTAGATTCTTCATTTCGACTTTCTCTAAAATTAAGTTCTAAATTACTTCAATTCTTATCTTTTACACAGTCACCATTGTAATCTAAATAATATTCATCCCCACCAGGATTACAATCAGAGCTTCTTAACTAGTTTCTCTAATTTACTCTTGCTACTTCATCTTTATTGAACAACCAGAGTAGTTTTTCACAAGGTAAATCACATTGCTTCCCTGCTTAAACTCTCTAGTACCCCGTTCCACTTAGGGTATGACACAGATTTTTTTTCCTAACTGGTTTGGTGCACCGCTGGACTTGGACCTCATCTCACTTGATCTGGGAAGGGTTGGGTCATTTTACCTTCTTCCCACATGCCTGGTATCAGTTAATTTTCCACCAGATTAGCTTGCCTGACACCCTCTTTCCCAGTAGCCTCTCAGTTTTTATCTTCTCAGAATACCTGACCTCTTTAATCTTTTTTATCTTACTCCTAGATTTTGAGACCTTCATTTTTCTTTTCTTGTTTTCTTAGAATCAGAAACGTGGTTATTTACCTTTTCTCTCTATTTTATTTACCATTTTTGGTATAGCATTCTATCCTTGGTTTTATTCTTGAGATATATATATATATATATATATATATATATATATATATATATGCTTTATTTTTTATTTTTCAATTAGAGTTGACATTCGATATTATTTTATATTAGTTTCAGGTGTACAGCATAGTTAGAGATTTGTATAATTTGTAAAGTGATTGCCACAATTAGTCTAGTATCCACCTGGCACTATAAATGGTTATTATAATTTTATTGACTATATTCCCTATGCTATACTTCATATCCTCATGACTGTTTTGTAACTACCAATTTGTATTTCCTAATCCCTTCACCTTTTTAAGCAATACCCCCAACCCTCTTTCCATCTGGTAATCACCAGTTTGTTCCCTGTATCAATGTCTATTTTCATTTTGTTTGTTTATTTTGTTCTTTAAATGCCACATATAAGTGAAATCATGTGGTATTTGCTTTTCTCTGTCTGACTTATTTTACTTAGTATAATACTTAGTATAATACATCCAAGTCATTGCAAATGATAAGATTTCATTTTTTGACAGTAATATTCCATTGTATATATGTACCACAACTTTTTATCTAATCATCTATTGATGGGCGCTATGGTGCTTCCATATCTTGGCTATTGTAAATACTTCTTAATTTTATTTTTTAAATTCTCAAGAGCTTAGTAAGGTATTTAAATTAGAAAAACTGTTAACAATTCTGTAAAAAAAATTTTCTCTTTCTCCAATCTATTTACCCTATAGGAGATGGAGTTCTGTCTGACTCTTGAGGCTTTCCTTGGTTATAAGCCAGTTTTCACTGTCAAAAGCAACTATAATCACCCATGAAACTTTGACTATAATATAAATCTAAGCACAGGATGGTCCCTTACTCACCACTCTAGAGCCTTTGTGGGTCTATGAGAGTCTTGCCAATGAGCTGTTAAAGGAATAATTGACATGGATCTTCCACTGACTGAATAGGTATACTCCTTTAGATGGTTGATCCTAATCAATAAACATATTGCCCAGGCTAGTATGACTAAAAATTGTTGGAATTGAAATTCTGGTCAATCAAGTACTACTATATACAATAATTTGTATATATTGTACAAAGTTAAATTATATTTTAAATTATATTTAAAAATATATTGAGTTGTATCATGTTTCTTCATTTTAATGTAGAATGTTGAGTATGGTGTTTAAGTAAAAATAATTTACCACATTTTATTTTAAAGGCTGAGTATTTTAAAGAAATTTTGCAATTTATTTACGTGAAACAGCCTATTTTCCCTTTTATTTGATTGGTGACAATTTCTCACACCCTTGACTAAATAAATAACTCTGATTTAGTCTTACTGAAAATGGCAGTGTCTAAAAATATTTATATTTATTTATCAAGTAGAATTTTTAGGTAACTAAGCCTGAATATGACACTGAACAATCATCTTATCAATAATTTAGACCTTTGACAAAATCACTATTAAATTACCTCAGAAAGGAACTTGTTTGTGTTCTCCTTACAATAGCAAAGAATAATTAACTTCTTCACCAAAGAGTGATGGTTCCTCTTCAGTCAATTCAGAAGGTTCCTTTTGATTTCTAACTTAAACCTGTTTATTATTGCTTGTTTGTTACTATTCAAAAATTTTTAAAGAAGTGTTTTTAGTTGTTGATAAATACATTTATTTTTAGATTTTATTGTTTTTTGTTCTTGCGTTTTTCAAGCAAAACCAAATGCTTCTCTTTTTTCTTAGAGCTGACCATTTTTTCCTTGAAGATATGTTTCATGCAAATCAATTGCAGGGATCCAGCTTGAACAGGTACTTCTTTACAGCTCTTATATTAAAGGTAATTTTTAAGTTTATTATTCTAACCACTACCATCCAACTAAAACAAACTATTCTGTGTGAAATTCACACCTAATGCAGTTACAGGCCAATAAGGCTAAGTAACAGTTAGTTTTAAAAAGGCTATAATTGTTTTCAGGAAAAAAAAATTAGATTAGCAGGCAATTGACTTGGGCAAACATTTTCTCTACAACGTAACCTAATTATCACCTTATTGTTTCCATGATTCAGTTTCACCCCCATGTGTAATAAACAGAAAAAAAATCCTAAACTGTTCCCATTATTGTTAGGATCAAAAAGATATTATATGTGGTGGTATTTTATGATGATTAAGAAGGAGGACCTTGGAGTGAGAGACTGAAACCAAATTCCTGTTTTGACCATTACCATATGCGTCATCTTTCTGAGTCCTCAAAACCTCATTTTCTCATTGCAGTAATGATAATAATAATAATTATGTCATTTAAGATTATATTTTTATAAAACAACATAATATGTGATAGGAATGCAATAAATTATATTTATATAAAATTACTTTATAAACCTGCAAACAGTTATAAATGACTGATAATTGTTATTATTTTGTTCAAGTACTAGGAAAGAAGTTACTCAAAGATTATTGTTACTAAATGTGCAAGAAATAGCAGTTATGGTTTAGACTAATTGTCCTTTCATCTCATTCTATTCTGGGAGATGTTCATTTGTTTCATTACATGTGTTGCATTTTTTTCATAGCAGTGACATTAAAATTACTAATGATATTATGAAACAGAGAAGTTTCTATTACAATAAAGAATGCTATGTAATTCTAGTTAGTCTTGTTATGAGCAGAAGTGACCAACTTAAAGACGTGTAAAACCGTTTAAAATTATTATAGTTCATGAGCAAACTTTATGCTCTAATCTAGTTGTTCAATTCTGTACCTTCTCTAAACAATGTTACAGTTGTCTTCAATGATAACTTTACCTCAGTAATACAGAGTTGGGTAGATTTTAAAATTTAAATCTAATAATTTTGAGATAAATTATACGAATGTATTTTAAATGTCATAGTTCTATACAAAATCAAGTATATCTTAAGAATATGATTTTTACTTTTTTAAAAAAGATATGCTTTTTAAATTGCACTTTATATATTCCATAATTATAATAATTACATTTCACTTTTTAAAAAATTGATTCTAAATCTCTGTTGAGATATATTCATCTTTTTATTCTTTGGAAGATAATTAAAGACCTGGCAGCTAACACGAGATTCTGTATCGAATTTAAGGCTATATCTATTGTCTGCTTTACTGTCTTGATTTTGGTTCCAGTATTTTGGTGTTTCAAGTTTCTAAAATATATTGTTTTTTAAATCTTTTTAAAAACATTAAGACCCAAAATGAGATTATTTCTTCCCAGAAACTGTGCATCTTTTTCTTTGATAGAAAAGCTGACAGCCAGAATAAAGTGCCTTTTAACCAGCCCAACTGATGTCTAGAGGAGCCAGGACTCTCCTCCATGTGCCTACACACAGAAGGTTTGTGAACAAAACAGAAACAATAAGCAACAAATAAATACAACATGAAATTTTAAAAAGCATTTAAATGACAAATATTAATGTATAGGAATAAAGCAAAATGTTGAAATAATCTCAAATTATTAAAATTGCCTCCAATTTAGTCTATATATCCGTTGCAATTTCTGACACTATATCTAGTTTTTCTATAGAAATTATCAAGCTGATTCTAGAATTTTAAAAATATATTTGTTGTATAAAGTCAATATTTATAGGAAAGAACAAAGCCTGAAAATTTATACTACTAGGTATCAATATTTGTACCTAAAGCTGTAAGAAATTGAGAATGTTTGGTGTTGGTTATCAGTGCAATGATAGAAAAAACAGATAAATGGAACATAGTAGGGCATCCAGAAATAAACAATACTTACATGGTCACCTATTAAATCTAAGGTGACATCACAGTGCATTGGAAGAAGGATGGCCTTTTTTAAATAAAATGTTCTGTGTTCATTGTGTCCTTCTGGAAAACATTAATATTGTACCCTATCTAATACATAAACAAAAATTAACTCCATATGTCATAGCCTGAATATTGAAAATGTAAAAAAGAAAGCTTCTACAAGAAAATATAGACTATTATTATAACCTTGGTACAGGTAAAGATTTCTTAAACAGGACATAAAATAATGAAGGGAAATTGATAGGTTCAATTACATTAAAATTAAGAAATTCTATAAATTAAAATCCAGAGACTGAAAAGACTCATACCTAAAACTTTTATTGCCATTATGAATATATACATATTGATATATATTGACATATACATATCAAAAGACTCAAAATCATCATATATTGAAAAATCTATCATGTCAATAAGGTAAACAGATATCCAATAAAACAGTGAGCAAGAAATTCAACAACTTAATAAAATAATAAGAAATTTCAATAGGTACTTTATATAAAAGAAAAAAATGATAAGCCTTTAAAATAGGACTCAAATTTATTAATTATCAGGGAAATGTAAATTAAACCACAGGGCAAATTCCTAAATACCCAACAGAATGACTAAATTTTAAAAGGAAAGACAATATCAAATATTGATAAAATGTGGGGAAAAGTTGATTATTATGACTGCTAGAGCAAGGTAAATTTGTACAAATAATCTGGATAAAATGTTTAGCAGTATCACTAAAGCTAAACCCACCTCTACCCTTAAACCCAGTGATTCCATTTTTATTTAAACACCTCAGAAAAATAGGTACATATGTCCTCCAAAATGAAAATAACTTCAGTATCCATCAGTGGTATAGCATGTAATTATAGTATATTCTCACCATAGAAAAGTAAATCTATCTCACAGACAAAATAATAGGAAAAAGTAGTCAAAACCAAATGAGTACCCACTGTATAATTCTACTAATTTTACTTTACATGTAATAATTCAGTAAAACTTCTAAAGATACAAAAGATGTTTCTGTTCTGTGGCAGCACATTCACCATGCTATTTTAGTGGGTCCTGTCCCTAATGATTTTATCTAAAAAAAAATTTATTCATATTTGACACAAATTGAATCATAGTTTAAGTAAATTTAAGGTAAGAGGTACTGGTTGAAATTTGTAAAAAGAACAGTAAAGTATTTCTTTAAGTTTAGTTTATCTTCTGCTTATACCCATTTCTGAATGATTATAATGGATTGTTTTATTTCACATACAAGGTTTCAGTGTTTTCAGGCATTACTCAATCACAGTAGTAGATTATTATATCCATTTTATTGTTGAGCATTTACTCTTACAGTCATAATGAACTTTCCCAATTTTACATCAGTCGAAAGTGAAAGAATTTTGGATTAAGTCTAGTTTTTATCACTGTGAAACTACTTTGTTGCCACTGACAAAGACATATTCAAACACATATATCTTTGTAATTTATTTTTTACTTAAGTGTTTATATTAATATAGTATGGCTACATAATAAAGATAATGTGTTTAGCACCATATATTTTATAAAGCCCTTTTCACTTTTGTTTAAAGAGCAACCCCTGCAGTCCTGAAAAATCAACTGATTTGGTCTCTTAAATTTTTTTTTGCTTTCTAAAAACTTAAGTTTACATTCTTTAATGTATCACATATTTTATAGTATTCAAGATATGAAAATATCTTGATGCTAGATTTGCCTAAGTTCACATAATTATGAATGTAAATGTCTGATATAATATGTAGCATAATTTATATAACTTAATTAAAAGTAATTTTTAAACCTTTATGTACTTTTCAGAATTACAATAATGAAATTAATATCTGAAGGTCACAATAATGTCATTTTTAGAAAGCATTCACTCAGAAATGAATTAAGCATGAGTCACATTTTTTTACATGATTGATTAAAAAAATAAAATCAGAATTTTTTAAAAGTTGATTTATATGTCAGTGTTCACATCATCGTTGACATTTAATTTTGGTAAATTGATCTTACAATCTCTAAAGTCAAGGAAAAATTCATAAAATTCTAAATTATTGGAGTGTAAAGTCATCAAAATGTAGATATGTAGAGTTTTACTGAAGCTGTAAATTTACTTTTATCTTGTTAATTTATATTTTATACATTTAACATACAACTAGCTAGTGCCATGATGAAGATAGTAGTGGACTGAATGATTACTGTATGCTTCATAAATATAATCAATTATATATGTTTATTTTAAATTTTAGTTTTATTGTACTATATTCTATGTCTACAAAAGTTATTAATCTGATTAGTACCACCAAGTAGTAGCAAATAAACTTTATTATATATTTTAAACTAGTATAGAATTCTAGAATTGATAACAGTTGTTTTTGATATCAATGATTGTACCATTATTTTTTGACCAGCTGACTTTATAGGATGGCTAAAACAAAACAGCATTATGTAATAATGTAAAATTTCATCATGATATTATGCCATTCTTCCATTGTGCAGGCATTTTTTTTTCCTTTTCTTTATTTCCATTTTCTTAAATTTATGAAAGGAAATTTTCTAAGAAATTGAATGACATAAACATGATGGCAGCTGAATTTATAATAAAACAAATGTTATCACAACTAAAATACAACAAAAAATGGTGCAGTTATGATTATTATGTTGCTAAATTTTTCTTGGGCAAGCCCTAAATGAGAGAAAAAATTAACTGATATATCTAAGAGAGGTTTCAATCTTTTTTTTTTATCCCTATAGTTTCTTGCCCAGTTATGCAGATTCTTGAATATTCAGTATCTTTCCAAGAGTAAAATGATTTTTGCCATTATGTGTTCCTAAAGAGTAGTGCAAAGGATTTACAAAGGATTTGCTACTTATAAATTAACTTTCATGAAAGGGGGCTTAATACAATATGCTAACACTTAGCAATTGTGTGTATTGTCCATTTAAAAATAATAATGGTAGTTTCTTAATAGTCCAGATATTTATTTTACTTTATATACTTGTTAATCTATAACAATTAAATATTTGTATCATCCAAATGTTTCTAAACTGGGAGTATAATGATGAAAATGATTAATCAATTTATTAGAAGAAAAATATAAATGAGTTCTGAATTAAAGTAACTGAAATTTATGAAGTTTTATTTAAATGATAGAATGTAAGGTTTTAAGTTAGAAATACATGGATTCTTCTTGCAATTTAAATGGCCTTCTGTAATTTATGAATGTGAAAATTAATTCTATTAGAAATATGTATTGCTTTCTCTGTGTTATATTAAATTTTTGTGATATTTCTATAATGAAACCAAAATTTATGTGTATAAGTTCTCACATTATGCAAGTTATTTTCAAAAGTAGAACAAGTTACTTTATTTTAAAAATTGGAGTAAGAAATATATGAAGATATATTTTAACTTTAAGGATCCCAGTAAAGAAAATAGTTTAATAGAATGCTAGTACTTATCTACTTCCAGATTGTACTTAGCACTTTCTTTTATCATTTTTAACTATCTTTTCAGAGTGACAGATTAACTTTTCAGAATAATTAAAAAATTTTTGTTTTTGCTCTAGGAAAGACATCTTTTAAAGGAATGTTTCTTCCTCAATCCCAAAATTTCCAAACAATTGATGGCACAGTTTTTCTTACTCTTCTGGTATCTCTTAAGTCTTCTCTCCATTAAAATTCACTACAATATAACACTACTCCTCCAAAAAATAACCCTACAATTTTGATAATTTTATCAATGGTTCCCATTTTGGAAATCTAATGGATAATTTTTAGTCCTCATTTACCTTGACAAGATATCAGGATTTGACATGGTTAATTCTCTTCTTTTCCTTGGCACTTTATTTCCAAGACCTCATTTCCTTCTTGGGTTCACTTATTTTGTTAAGGCACTCATCAATCAGTTTTGTCTTCTATCTATAAACACTTACTCCCTCTATGATTGTTTGTTTACCACCGAAAGTCCAGTTTCCTTCAGCTGCCATATATTTGATCCCCTTTACCCACTTCACACTTTCCATACCCCCTTATATTTGACCCCCTTTACCACATCTACCTCTCTCTTTCTCCCCCACCCCTTACCCTCTGGTAAACACTAGTCTATAGTCCATATTCATGAGTCTCTGTTTGTCCTGCTCATTTGTTGCTTTTAGATTTATATCCAACATATAAGTGATAATCACATAATTTTCAACTTTTTCTATCTGACTTATTTTGCTTAGTATGATTATTTCAAGTTCCATCCATGTTGTTGCAAATGGCAGTATTTCATCTCTTCATATGGCTGAGTAATATTCCATTGTATATATGCACCAAAGCTTCTTTAGCCAATCATCTATCTGTTGAGAGTCATTCTTGCTGAATGCCCTACAAACAGGGTTAAAGTTGCCTGCAAGCTAGAAGTTTGCAGAGCAGGTGGGCTCTGTACTGAAGGAGGAAATTTGGCTTAATGTAAAGAGTTGAACGTTCCTTGCCCCAAGGAATAAGAGACAGAAAACAGGAACAAGGATGTTTTGAGAGAACTTATGTAAATGTCAGCAATTATTAGAATATCTGTGGGTTTTGCTTTTCATGCATTTCCAAGGGTATAAATATGCTGTGCTAAATAAACTCGGGGCACAGTATTTACTATTAGCCCTCCCTACTCTATCTTTTGTCTCTCTCTTTTCTTCTCAATCCTCACTCCCCGTCTCGGAAACTGTTTGATCTTAGCCAGCGGGCTCCGGCATCTATCATAAGACACTTTGGTTGCTTCCATGTCCTGGCCACTGTGAATAATGCTGCTGTGAACATCGGTGTGCAAATATCTTTTCAGATATGAGTTTTCAAGTCTTTGAGGGTAAACACCCAGTAGAGGGGTTGCTGGATCACATGGCATATCAATTTTTAGTGTTTTGAGGAACCTTCATACTGTTTTTCAGGTTGCTGTACCAATTTGTAGTACCGCCCGCAGTGTATGAGGGTTCCTTTATCTCCACATCTTCCTCAACATTTATTAATTGTCCTATTGATTATAGCTATTCTAACAGGTATGAGATGGTATCTCGTTGTGGTTTTGATTTGTATTTCTCTATATAGCTAGCAAAGTTGAGCATCTTTTCAAAGATTTGTTGGCCATTTGTATGTCCTCTAGGGAGAAGTGTCTGTTCAGGTCCTCTGCACATTTTTTGATTGGATCATTTTGTTTTTTTGTTGTTGTTATTGAGTTGTATGAGTTCTTTGTATATTTTGAATATTAGGCCCTTATTGGAGGTGTTGCTTGCAAATACATCTTTCCATTCAGATGGTTGTCTCTTTACCTTGCTGATAGTTTCTTGCTGAGCAGAAGCTTTTTAGTTTGAGGTAGTCCCATACATTTATTTTAGCTTTTATTTCCCTTGCCTTTGAGGTCAAATTCATTAAATCCTCTTGAAGTCCAAGGTCCTTGAGTTTAGTTCCTATGCTTTCTTCTATGTATTTTATTGTTTCAGGTCTTCTATTTATTCAGGTCCTTAATCCATTTTGAGTTAATTTTGGTATGTGGTGATAGACAATAGTCTACTTTCATTTTCTTGAGGTGGCTTTCCAGTTTTCCCAGCACCATTTATCAAAAAGGCTTTTTATTTCTTTGCTGTTTTTGGCCTTTTTTTGTTTAAAATTATTTGCCCACATAAATATAGGTTTACTTCTGGACTCCCAATTCTGTTCCATTGGTTCATGTGTCTATTTTGCTGCCAATACCATGTCATTTTACTATCACTTTGTAGTATAATTTGAAGTTGGGCAGAGAGATACCTCCAGCCTCATTCATTTTTCTCAGGATTGTTTTGGCAATTCGGGGTCTTTTGTGCTTCTATACAAATCCAATGTTTTTTTGTTCTATTTTTTTTTAAAATGGCAATAGAATTTTGATGAGGATTGCATTAAATTTATATAATGCTGTAGGAAATATGGTCATTTTAACTATATTGATTCTTCCAGTCCAAGAACATGGAGTATCTTTTCATTTCTTTGTAACTTCTTCAATTTCTTTTAATAAATTCTTGTAATTTTCATTATATAAAGTCCTTTATATGTTTCATTAAATATATTCATAGATATTTTATTTTTTTGTTGCAATTGCAAAAGAATTATTTTTCCATTTTTATTTCTGACAAGTCATTATTAGAGTACAGGAATTCTACAGATTTTTGAACCTTGATTTTGTATCTAGAAATTTTACTGTATTTGCTTATTGTTTCTAGTAGTGTTCTTGTGGAGTCTTTAAGGTTTTCTATATGGAGAATCATGTCATCCACAAATAGTGAGTTTGACTTCTTTGTTTCCTATATGAATGCCTTTTATATTTTTCTCCTGTCTGATTACACTCGCTAAGACCTCCAAGGTTTTATTGAATAACAGTGGCTATAGTGGACAGCTTTGCCTTGTTCCTGATCTCAGAGGAAAGGTTTTAGTTTTTCACCATTAAGTACAAAATTGGCTGAGGGTTTGTCATAGATGGCCTTTATTATGTTAAGGTACTTTCCTTCTACACTGATTTTATGAAGTGTTTTGATCATAAATAGATGTTGTACCTTGTTGAAGGCTTTTTCTGAATCTATTGATATGATCATATGATTCTTATTTTTTAATTTGTTAATGTGGTATAGCACATTAATCAATTTGCATATGTTGAAACATCCCTGTGCCTCTGGAATGAAGCCCACTTGATCATGGTGTATAATCTTTTTAATATGTTGCTGTATTTGGCTCACTAGTATCTTATTTAGGATTTTTGCATTTGTGTTCAAGAGAGATGTTGCTCTGTAGTTTTCTTTTTTTGTGTTACCTTTACCAGGTTTTGGTATCAGAATAATATTGGCCTCATAAAATGAGTTGGGAAGTATTGCCTCCTCTTTGATTTTCTGAAAGAGTTTGAGGAGAATAGGTATTGAATCTTTGTTTGGTAGAATTCACTGGTGAAGCCATCTGGTCTTGGAATTTTATTTTTTGGTAGATTTTTGATGATTGTTTTAATTTTTATACTGCTGATCAGTTTATTTAGATTTTTCAGATCTTCTTGATTCAGTCTAGGAAGATTGTATTTTTCTAAGTATTCTTCCATTTCTTCTAAGTTATTAACTTTGGTGTTATATACTTTTTCGTGGTATTCTTGTATTATCCTTTGTATTTCTGTGATGCTAGTCATATTTCCTCTCATTCATCCCTGATTTTGTTTATTTGTGTGCTTTCTCTTTTTTTTTAGTAAATCTGGCCAGGGATTTGTCAATTTTATTAACCTTCTCAGATAACCAGCTCTTTGTTGCATTTATTTTTTCTATTTTTTTTTCAATTTCATTTATTTCTGCTCTAATTTTGGTGATCTCTTACCTTCCGCTGACTTTAGGCCTCATTTGTTCTTCCTTTTCTAGTTTTTTTAAGAGGAAGCATTAGGTTGTTTATTTGTGCTTGTTCTTTTTTTGGAGATAGGCCTGAAATGATACCAACTTTCCTCTTATGACCACTTTTACCATATCCCAAAAGCTTTGATATGTTGTACTATCATTTCTATGTATTCATTTCTACGTATTTCTTAATCTATCTTTTTATTTCTCTTGTGACCCAATTTTTCTTTAGTAGCATTTTGTTTAATCTCCATGCATTTGTGGTTCTCCTTGCTTTCTTTTTTTGCAGTTGATCTCTAGTTTCAAAACATTCTGATTAGACAATATGGTTGGTATGATTTTAACTCTCTTATATTTATCGCGACTATTTGTGTCTCAGTATGTGGTCAATTCTTGAGAATATTTCATGTGCACAAGAGAAGGATGTATAAGCAACTGTTTTGGGCTGAAAGGCTTTGTAAATATCAATTATGTCCAGTTGGTCTAGCATGTCATTTATGATGTTATTTCCTTATTGATTTTCTGTTTGGATGATCTGTTCATATCTGACAGTGGGGAATTTAGGTCCCCTACTACCATAGTGTTTTGGTCTGTTTCTCCCTTTACTTCTGTTAGTAATTGCTTTATATATTTCGGGGTTCCTCGATTGGGAGCATAGATATTAATAAGTGTTATATATTCTTGGTGTATGATTCCTTTTATCGTTATGAAGTGTCCCTCAGTATCTTTCTTTACCTTTTTTTATTTTGAAGTCTAGTTCGTCTTATATTAGTACTGCTACTCCCACTTTTCTCTGAATGCCATTTGCTTGAAATATTATTCCACCCTTTCACTTTGCATCAGTATTGTCTTTGAAGCTGAGATGTGTCTCCTGGAAGCAGCATATGATTGGGTTTTGTTTTTGATCCATTCTGCAACTCTGTGCCTTTTTATTGGTGAGTTCAGTTTATTTACATTTAGGGTCGTTATTGAAATATGAGGTCTTCTTATAGCCATTTTATCTTTTGCTTTCTGGTAGCTTGGTTTTTCCATTGCTTCTTTATCCTCATGTTTCTGTTTTCTTTATTTTGGTTGGCTTTTGTGAGTTTTGCCTGTGGTTCTTCTTGTTTTATGTTAAATACTTCAGTTCTGAATCTTTAGTGTGTGGTTACTATTATGAAATGAAAAGGTTTTACACACACACACACACACACACACACACACACACACACATATATAGTTGTCCATTTCTTCAATGTGTGCTTTATCTCCATTCCGCTTTATAAATTTGGATCTTTGAATCCTCCCCTTTTCAGTCATTATCTCAGTTTCTCCCTATGTATGCTGAACGTTCATTAATATCTTTGTATAGCAATTTTCTTATTATTTAAGCTTATAATGCCCTGTTCTTGGTAAGAATTGCACTCCTCTGCTTCTATTTGCCTGATAGTCACTTTACTCCTAATTATGTTTTTGGGATTTTTTTTTTTTTGGTCATTTTGTTTTAGATAAGCTGATCCCTTTCAGTATTTCTTATAGTGCAGGCCTCATAGTGAAGAATTCCCTCAATTTTTGTATGTCTGGAAAGGTCTTAATTTCTTCTTTATATCTAAAGGAGAGCTTAGCTGGATACATTATTCTAGGCTGATAGTTCCTTTCATTTATTTAATAGTTTGAATATTTGCTTCTACTCCTTTCTGTCATGTAAGGTTTGTGCTGAGAAGTTTGATGATAATGTAATGGGTTTTCCTTTATAAGTTACCATTTTCTTCTACCTGACTGCCCTGAGAATTCTATCTTTATCATTGATTTTTGATAACTTTAATACATGGTGAAGGCCTTTTTGGGTTGAGATAATTGGGTGTTTTGTTGACTTCTTGAATTCCAAGCTCTAGCTCATTCCTTAGATATGGAAAATTGTCATTCATTATTTGTCTGAAAATGTTTTCTCATCCCTGTTTCTTTTCTTTGTCTTTGATCATGCCTATTATTCTTATGTTTACTCTCCTGATGGTATCAGCTATTTCTTGTATTTTTTCCCACTCTTTAATTCCCTCTGTCTTGCCTTCTACCCCTGACCTATGGATGTCGCCATCTCCCCTTAAGAACTGGATCTCTGAAGGCAGGGTATCTCCTTCCACACATACATGGTGCACAACCAGGTCCTAGCATTCCTGGGGTCTGGCTCACATGAGGCCTGGTACACCCGGGGCCTGGCACACCCGGGGCCTGTCACACACGAGTTATGGTCTATGTCTCCACCTATGTGTAAAGCAGACATGCTAACCACTATACTATGGAGCCACCCCATATTTCTCTTTCATTATTTTTCATTCTTCAGTTTCTCTCTTCTTCCTTCTGATTTATTTCTAGATTTCTGTCTTCGATATCACTGATCCTTTCCTCCATTTGGTTGACTCTATTTCCCAAGCTTGCTATTACCTTTGCAACTCTTGCAATGTGTTTTTTATCTCTAGAAGGTCTATTCATTTTTTTTAAGGTTTCAATCTCCTTGCTCTGTTCATCTAATTGTTTTTTCAATTCCTGAAATTGTTGCTATGACTTGTTTCAGAATTCACTGAGTTTTTTCAGAAGTACCATCCTGAATTCTCCTTGTCATTTAAATTGCATATTTCTATGTTTGTAAGCTTATTTTCTGGAGATTTTTTTCTTTCTTTCTGAGATGCCTTGTCACCTTGGTTGTTCATTGTGTTTACTGAACTATTTCTCTGCCTGAGCCTTAATGGAAGTATGTTCTGCTGTTTTTCTGAAAAGATTTATTATATAAAGGTCTCTCTTAAACCTGTTGCAAAGAAGGTGTTTTTTCTTTTGGATTCCAGCAACTGGTGTCTAAACCTCTTGGGTCCCTGCTTTATAAAAAGCCTTAAAAATGCCTTTTGTTTTCATAAAGATATTTAATCACTCTTGCTACCCTCAGTGTCAGTCCCTATCAATTTTAGTGATGGTCTTGGCAGCATTTGCTCAGATCCTCCTGGGGCTTCATGGTGCGGTCTTGGAAGGCATGGGGGAAGGGCTCTCTGGATTTGGATTTCGGGGCTGTGGCTAAGCCTTAGTTTTGCAACAGGGGCCCGTAAAAATCAACTGTTATTTCTCTGCAGTCCTGTACTGCTTTTATGCTTTCTGCCATTATGACTGGGCCCTGCCGCTGACTGGCCATGTGTGGAGCTTACAGCACTCTCAGACAGGGCTGTTCAGAGAACTTGCTACTCCTTCTCCTCTGCCTCTCCTCCTGCAGGGAGCTCTGGGGCCTGCGAGAGGCAGCTTCTTTATTTTTTCCAGTCCACTGCTCAACACCCGGGGTTCTGACGATGTTAGTTCTTATGCATAGGTTCCTCATTCAGAAGTGCAGGTGTGCAGTTTGGGTGTTTTTTGTTGAGTTTTAGATGTTCAGCTTATTGTTGTTTCAAGGAGAGAGATCTGAGGACATCTCTCACTCTGCCATGTCTTTCCCTGGCCTTACTTGTTATTTTTAAAATAAAATTTGTACATATTTAAGTTTTACAACATGATTTGGTATATGTATACATAGTGAACGATTACTATAGGTAAGATCATTAACATATCCATCTGCTCACATAGTTATCTTTTTTTTTTAATGGTAAGAGCACTTAAAATCTACTTTCTTAGCAAATTTCCAGTACTTAATAAAGTATTACTAACTACAGTCATCATGCATTTTATCTCTAGCCTCGTTCATCCTATATAACTACCTTTGACCAGCATTTTTCCATTTCTCCCATTACTCCACCCTGGTAACCACTGTTCTACTCTCTGCTTCTGTGTATTTGACTTTCATAGATTCCACATATAAGTAAGATCATGAAGTTGTGTGTGTGTGTGTGTATGTGTGTGTGTGTGTGTGTGTGTGTGTGTGTGTGTGTGTGGCTTATTTCATATAGCATAATGGCCTCCAGGTCACCCATGTTGCTTCACATGGCAGGATCTCTTTCTTTTTATGCTTAAAATATATATGTAATTACAATTTCTTTTGATGGACACTTACATTGTTTTCATATTCTAGCAATAGTGAGTACTACTACAGTGAATGGGAGGATAGCTACTTCTTCAGGGTACTGATTTCATTTAAAAATGTTAGTAAGATCATGCCTTTTCTCTTAACCATTGAAATCTCTATGTGGTCCTATATGATCTGGCCTTTCAAGTTTCTTCTTTAACTTTTTTTTTTTTAATTTTACTCATCTCCAGTCATACTGGCTTCCTTGCTTTCCCAGAATATAGCATGCATAATTTCACATTTTCATTTTTGTCTAGAAATATCTTCCAACAGATACCTGTGCGGTCAACTACTCAACTTTTTAAAATCTTTTCAGTGTGATCTGCCCTATTGCTCTATTTAAAATTGCAAACTACCCCTCCTACTCTTTAGTACTCTGATTTATCTTCTTTCCAGAACACTAGTTACCAACTTATTTACTGTATTTATTATTTATTTTATATCTCCCTGACATATAGAATATGAGGCTCCTCAAGGCAGGGATCTTTGTCTACTTTGTGCACCTAAAACAAAACAAATACATAATAAACTCCCCAAAAATATTTGTTAAATGACCCTATATCAAAAGTTAAGTAAAATAATTAATAACTATATTTTGATATTCAATGAATATACCAAACTTAACACAGAATGCATAGAAAAGTGTTTTAGAAAAGTATAGATATTAACGACATTCAAACCTGATCCATGGAAGCTACTCACATATGTACCCTTCTGGCTAATAGGAATTGATATTGTTATAGGGATATAGTCAAGGCACAAGTTGAAGATTTCTGAGCTTCCATCAGCCTAAATTTCTCATCTATACTGGAAGGTGGGTTATTATAGAGTCTTTTCCTGATAGAAAGTAATAAAGGAGTCTAGGGAAGTGAAGTCAGCAAGATGGCAAGATAAAAATTCTAACCCCCTACACATGAAAAGATAATAACGTGAGGTGAGAGCTGTGTTAACAAACCTATTGCGATAATTATTTTGTAATATATATGTGTATCAAATCATCAGTTTAGGTAAATATACCTTAAACTTCTACAATTTAACATGTCAATTATATACTAATAAAGCTAGAAAAAATGAAATTAGTGGGCAAATATTAGTAAAGAATTATGTAAAAAACTAATAAATTTTTCCTCTCTATATAAGAATTACTTAATTTATTTTAAGACTGTAAAGGTTATGAATGCTTGTTATCTTTTAGTGTTTAGCCTATAAAAGATAATGAATATATATTAATTAAATTAACAAATTACTTCTTGCCTATTGTCTTAGAAAGCTTCTACTCTTATACCCCTCTAACCAGTCTTCCATAGTGACAGTGTTGTCTTTTTAAAATGTAAATCCAGTCTATGGTCTATTACTTAAATAACTTCAATCGATTATTATTATAAAGATCATATGCTTGAATATGGCGTGTTTGCTCCATCAAATTTGGCATTTTAAAATTTATCATCCAATCTCTGCCCAAGTGTTATCAACATATAACATCCAAATGAGTTGTTTAAGACTCTTGCTTTTGGACATAATGAATACCTTTTATCAGGTTAATTATTCTATCAAGAAAAAGTAGAAAAGACAGCCCTGAAGTCATCCAAGAACTGCTGAGACAAAAAGGTTCTGTGAGTAAGATTGAAGAAAAGATTAACGTAGTACAAGTTGAAATTCTGCAAGGTGATTTTTTTTTTTTCTGGTTATTTATGTACTCTTGGGGAAGGGGAGATACTGAGAATATCAGGTAGTTACAGTCAAGTAGCTGACAAACCAGAGGTTTTGCAGTCTCCTGTTCGTGGAGAAACAAAGAAAGGAATTTGACATTACCAGAGTAGACAGGACTTGGGGATGGGAGTCAACATTTCAGTGAGAAGGGAGATGAAGGGGGAGTAAACCCTACCCTCACAGCTTCTCCCATAAGACTTTAACAGATTAGTAATTTTGTTAAGCTAAGTAGAATATTGCTGAAACAGATGATAGTTTATAGCAGTCTCACAATGATTAGAGACAAATATTTTAATTCAGAAACTTCCAAGGAAGAGAAACCCTAGCTAACTGTTTAGGCTCTCAGGAAAGACCCCTGGGGTACTACGCATACATAGGTAGAGCTTAACCAAAACTCTAGTCCACTTTCTAGTCATCTGAGCCTCTAATATGATTAAGATATTCTATTCATATCTCATTTGTTTACTAGAGAATAGTATTCCACCTTTCTTGAAAGAAGATGATAAAATACATGACATTCTATCAAAAATTATTCTACAGCACAAAGATCAGAACCAAGAGACAATGGCACTGACAGATGTCTCAAATAATTGGACTTATAAGTCACAGATTTGAAGCACTTGTGATAAATATGCTCAAAAAGGACATGGCAAGTTGGAGAATTCACCAGGGAATTGGATTACATATTTTTTTTTTAAATCAAAAGAAAAATCTAAAATTGACAACTACAGCACTTAAGAATTCAGTATATAATAGTGTATGGAGATGTTAGAAAAGAGGACCAGTTTACTAAAAGAGAGATCAGTGGAAACTTTTAATTTGAGTCATGGAGAACAAAACATGGGGGGAAAAAAGAAGAGTATCAGAAACATTGAGACACAGTGAAAAGTTCTAATATACCAAGAATTGGAGTTTCAGTAAGAGAAAATGGAGGGAGAAAAGTAAGATCAAAGTAATATTTGGAGAGAAGAGGTTTAATAATTTTCACACACATATCTACCCCAATTTCTACTCTGCTCAAATAATCACTTTTTGCTTTTACCTGCCCTTAATATTGCTTTGTTCTTATAACCGTTTTTATCACTAGATGTTGCAGTTATTTATGATTCCATAATATCTAGCAAAATAAGTTCTTAAAATTTTCTTTATAATTTACTAAATATTCAAAGACATACTCTATAGCACAGATTTCTCTTTCATTATATTCTTCTTTTGCTATGAAAGTTAATATTTCAGTCTAGTACTACCTCCTTGTAATGTAGTTGGGTGGGTGGAAAGAAATACAAATGGATACTCTGTGTTAAGCATTGATTGATTAAATTTGAGAAGTGACTTTAAAAAGTTGTTAAAAAGAATTATAGTGGAAATGAAATCACTTAGGTGCAAGAGAAATAGTATTTGCTTTGAATTTATCACTTTGCAGCAGGGGGCAGCATAATATTCTTTTTTCTCCTTAATTATCCATATGTGAACTTTAAGGTTCTTCTGTTCATAAAAGTTATGGTGTTATGTCATTAAATCAAAATAAGACAATAAAATTAAGAGTAAAGTGCTATTTTCCTCTTTCATCATTTAACAATTTATACAATACCTAAAATATCATGGCTTTGAACAGCAATTCCAGTGATAAATTTCCAAAATAAAATGAAAACAATATGTATTTGTCTTCATGAGGTCTTTATAACCTTAAAAAAAAAAACATGATATAGTTAAGCATATTGATACTTAAATCCACTTTCAATGCAGTTGAATCAGGGAACAGGAAAAATAGAGCCTCTGTCTTCTTTGTCTTACAGAAAATTGCCTTTGTACTTATGAGACCTGCTGGGTCAAGTGTAAAGGTAAGCCCATGGTGCATCTTTGGTTTATAGACAACTTCTAACAAATGCAATCAATAAAGTAGTTATGAATGTGTACTCAGATGAAAGGGCATTTGACACATTCTACCTAATTGATTTTAAAACTGATTTAAAACTACATGATTCTTACTTTTAAATTTTGAAAACCCAAAGCCATAAACAAAAGATTTCTGTTAACACTAAAGGTTCTAATTTGCAGTATACTTATCTGACACACAAAGCAGACAATTTTGTCCTTATCATGGAGTAAATTAGAAAGAGAAGCAAAAATTGATTATTAATTGCCCTGAGAGTAGTAGAACAAAATTAAGAATGTTACAGTTTCTAGATGAGTCATTTCTTAAACAATATAGAAAAATTACTTGAACTATAATCAGTTTTAGTTGGATTGGAAGATATTACTGGCATATAATGACCATGTAACTTTGAAATCAATGAGGTCTGCCAAAAGAAATTACAGAGTTCACATCATTTTAACAATTTAGGTAATTTGGCTCAAGATTATTATGAAAAGGAGCTTGGGTAATTATAAAATAATGATGAAATGATGCATAAGCAAAGAGCAGGAATTGGAGAATGCTATACCACATATAAGACTTGTTTCTACTAGAAATAATGTATTTTAGCTATATTATTAAAAGTATATGACATATTAACATTGCAAATATTAAAAAATAATTGGTCTTAATGGGTCTGTAATAATACTTCTATTTATAATCTATAAATCATATTTTTTATCACAATATAATAGAAATAGAAATATAATGGAATAAAAATTTTCATTTACTAGATTTAATATAACATCTTGTCATAATAGCAGCATGACCATTTCCTCTGCATCAGCAGTGTTCGTTCATAAGGTCAACTAAGACCTTCATTAAATATAGGATTTAATACTAAAATATTTTAAACGTGAAATAGTAAATATTTTATTCACTCTAACATTAACACCAAATATAGACATTTATATATTTATTTAAGGTAAGATTTTTTCCCCATTAGTTAAATAAAAACATTGTTATTTATCTTATTATTTGTCTGCATTTCAGATTGAAAGCCATAAATTTAAGCATAGATGTGAAGCACCCAATTATTCTGTCATAAAGAATTTACATGCTATTAGGCTTACAAGTTAAAAACAATTTTCATAAACTGGAAATTTCTTTCAGGCTAGATATTAAAATTATGAGTTTGTGTGGATTTATCACTTCTGTGTAAAATCGAGCATCTGATATGCTTATGATACCGATTGTCTTATATTCCCACCCCCTGAATGAAAAAAAAAAACTGAATGGAGTCTCTTTCAAAACATCCTTGTGAATGCAGATACCAAGCTGTTATTTCAAGTAGTCAAATAAGTAGTAAAACATCCCTTGGGAAGAGTGGTACTGAGAACCTGGTTTGATAATTGTGTCTTCAGGAAACAACCTGTTAATTAAGAAATCATAGAGGGTGTGAGACTTGGAGTTCATAAAAAAAGCTGCAGCATTAATGTGCTTGGTAAAATGATGTTCCATAGGAAATCATGAGAATTTAGAATTTACTGTAACTGATTATCCTCCTGCCCACAAAACCAACATGTACAGTGATGCAGAACTACAAGTAAGTATTTTCAATTCTCAATTGGTAAACCTTACGATTGATAGTTTTATTGGGAAGAATGAGGAATTATCCATGAATTGTGTTTGAAGAAAGGCAGGGTAGATCATCTGATCCTCAGAGGACAAGAAAAAGCATAACTATTTCAAGGTCACTAAGCTTCTAAATGGCATATCCAGGATTATAACTGAGATTGATCAGACACTACATTTGTTATAATCACTACACCAGTGGTTTTTAAACTATTTTTAACAGCTGGGTTTCTTATTGAATTAGAAAGCGCCAAGTTAAATCATATTAAAACTTGAGCTGCACTGATTACAATTGGGATGAGTAGTCCATTGACTTCTATTTCTACACCAAACCTCGCCCATCTCTGTCCTCCACAGTGATCTCCAAGGCACTTCTACAGAACAAACCCTAACCTTCTCTGAAAGTGTTTTAAAATCACTAAATTTAAGATGTTAGATGCTATATTAATACAGCATTTTTTCCTATGGACATATTACTAATAATGGACACTTTTGTGATTACATTAGAATGAATTAGCCTATTGGTTAACTGAAGTCAGAGAGGAAAATTTCTCTCAGTTTTCAATAATATGTTTCTCATTTCCATCTGAGACCTCACCAGAAGCATCCAAAACATTCATATTTCTACCAACATTTGGTCCATGATGACTTATGCATGATGATGTATCTTTAAGATAATAAAAACTTTCTCTACAGTGCTCCCCACTTCCTTTTCAACTCTCACCAGAATAATGTTTAACATCCATATTTCTACCAACAATCTCTTCAAAGCAATCTAGGCATTTTTTATCATGTCTAAAAAGTCCTTGAGCCTCCACCCATTATCCAATTCTGAAGCTGTTTCTACATTTTTAGGTGTTTGTTACAGCAGCATCCCATATCCCAGTACCAAAATCTATATTAATTTTCTAGACCTGCTGTAATTAACTACCTCAAAATTGTGGCTTATAATAACATACATGTATTTTGTAATAGTTATGGAGGCAGAAAGTCTGAAGTCAAGATGTTGATAGGACTGCACTCCTTTCAAAGCCTTTAGGAGCCAATTCATTCCTTGCCTCTTCCAGTTTCTGCTGCAAGCAGACAGTTCTTGGCATTCCTTGAAGGAAAAAAAAAGGAAAATTAAGTGTTTATTATTACTTGATAAAAATCAGACTTTTCTGAAATATGAGTGAATTTTTTGGCTGGGTTGTGAGGACTAAATGATGCAATTACTTCCTTTAAGAAAGTACATAGAACCTAAAAGCATATTGCGAAAGTAAGCAAAGTGAAGGTACACAATAAAACAATCAGAAAATTGGAAATAAGGAATTAGAAAGCAGTTGTTAGGAGCTCTTTCACTTTTGTTTTTCTTTTAGGTCAAAATATTTTAAAATATGGTCAAGTGTGGTAACTGCTATAAATCAGAAAGTGTGAAATATAAAACTTAGAAGTGGGTGATAGCACTTTTTCAGGTAAACTCATTGCGAGGACATTCATAGATATAGTGGTATATAATCTGGGCTAAGTAGAATAGAAGCAGAATTGGCGAACATGGGACACAGTAGATGTAACGAGGCATCATTGAGTATTCCTTCTCTTACCTCTCATAATTCTCAAAATCTCCTATAAAATAGTGCTATTCACTTTAGATAATAGTATTTCTTAATACTTTACCACCTCTGACACACAAAGAAAATCTTAACAATTATTGTTTCTTCTGTTTTCTTACTTCAATAATTCCTTACAGTTGTCAATTTAAATATTCTTGACATTCTGTTTCTCAAAGCAAAAAATATTTATTAGGATGCAGTGGCAAAACTGCTCATATGGTAAAACCTCTCAAAATCACAGATTGGAAACTGCTCCAGTCAGAAGTCTCAATTACTGTGGTCCCTCCAGGAAACAGAATGATACAAACACTGCCAACAAATTGAGATGAACCTTCTCAGTCACTTGTCACTGGAGTAACCACTGCAGCTATTTAAGAATATCGGTACTATGTCTTAAATATTTAGCTTCTAGCTATCATAGATGGGATATTCTCTTGTGACTTAGACACTGCCCAGTCATCTACAAAAGATGGGATCAATTCTTCATGGGTGAGTTTGCCTCCAGTCCATTATTGGAAAAATTCCTGGCTCTTCTCATATTTCTCCAGTCAGACCTTTGAAATTTCCTTGTCACTCTCCCACATATATTTACTCAATCCAGGAGATTCTAAGACATGAACAATTACACAATAATTTCACTAACATTGTCCTATACATGATATTTGTATGATTAATTTCTAGACACTAGTACAAAAAATAAATAATACAAACAGCCATATACACCTGGGGGATGACAACTTCTAAAAGTCATTTATCCTAGTATATTCTATCACTCTGTGAACTTCTTTCAGGCATAGAGAGTATTCTCTATTAGCTATATAACCTAGCTCATTTTCAGGGAAGCAGTGAATAAATATTTGTTTAGTGAGTGATTTTAATTGTTTTGAGCAAATATTGAAAGAAACAGCTTATTTATTAGTTCACATGTTACCATGTGTTAATCTTTATGTTAAAGTTGTGTTATAAATTAATGAATATATTTAGTCTTATTTAAAAATGAGACTAGGTGTTCTAACTTTTACAAATTATTTAAGAAACATACTTCATTCAAGTTCCCCAAATGCCCAGATTACAATGCAAAATATGCCAAAATTTTGGTTGCATTTTCTGATGAAAACATTATGAAGTATATTACTAACTGTGCTTTAAAAAATCATTTAGAATAGTCATACAATACTTAAAAATAGAGCAATAAAAGTTTAGGCAACAGTTGCACCTGTTTTAAGATTACTTATCTTGGGGAGATGTTTGAATTTATAAACAGATAATTATCAATGAATATTCAGTAGGTGGATGGATGGCGTGTTGAAAGTAAATACATAAAACCTTTGATAGAAAGAGTATAGTAGAAGGAAAACTCTTTAGTAATTTTAGCTAGAAGAATGCATGTAATCACAGAAATGAGTAAAACACTAAGGGCGTGAGCTAAATTTCAGGTTACTTGATTTTTAGCATCTCATGTAGCATGTGATAGACTTGCAAGGACAGAACAAGACAGCTTTTCTTCTCTATTTGATTTTCCTCTTTTCCCTTTACATTCTCTATCTTTCTCTATCTCTTAAGCCCATCTGCAACTATCACCAATTTTCAAAATAAGTAAATTGGAAATCTGGAAATAGTGAACAAAACTGTTTTAAGCAAGGAGAGAAGATTTTCTCAAATAGTAAAGTTAATTACGAAAGCCCTGAATAAGTAAGTTTGAGGGATAATTTAAAGGACAAGAATTCTACAAATATAGACATAATATACATATCTTTATTCACATCTTGTTTGTTCTCCTTATTTTCTTCCTTTCTGAAAAAAAAAAGAAAAAACTTAATGAGTTAGAAAAAAGTAAGCACAAGGAGGACCTACAGAGTTCATGGGGCATATCTAAAAGCAATGACTTCAACCCTTAATTTTTTTTGAGGTTTAATAATTTTCTGGTAAGTTTATGTAAAATTTGTATTGTACTCCATAATACATTGATTTGTTTTAATAAAAAAATAGTGGAGTTTTTTGTTTTTTTCATTTTTATTTTTTATTTAGAGTTGACATTCAATATTATTTTATATCAGTTTCAGGTTTACAGCATAACAGTTGGACATTTCTATAATTTATGAAGTGAGCCCCCAATTAGTCTGGTAAAAAAACATTTTTATATTAAAATCTTTGAGCTTTTTGGCAACTGAATAACAAGAATCACATTTATTTTGTTTTGTTTTCCTGCAGCTTTCCATACATACTGCCACATGAAGAGTACTTAGTAGGCCAATTTGAGAGGAATTATGACTTTATAATATGTATTTAAAGCATTTGAGAGGGCAGACTATGAACAACATTTTTATTATCATGTGGTGCTAAAAATTAAAACAGGAACAGCAGCCCTTACTTGAAAGTATTTGATATGATCCCTGAGTATAGGCACAAAGAGTGAGGACATGGGATAGTTAATAATTTGAGCAAAAATAAATATGAACTAATAAAGGCTATTCTTCCTATGGTAAATTTATAATTATGAACTTATTCTATGAAATCTAAACCATAACAGTTATACTTCATTGAGGAATTTTTTTTAATGAAATTATACTATTAAGGTGTAAGTGATTGGTAAAGAGTCTATAATACTATATTCACAACATTTTGTGCTTCTAGGAATCCCTCGGGCATGCAATAAGATAAATCTATATGATTTGGAAGGGTTTACATTGAACTTTATTGCAATTATTTTCTTCTGGTATTTTAAGTCATTTTTATTACTGGATTTAGCAAAATAGATAAGTAAAATCATGCTATGATATGGGGACATACATCCCTCTGTGAAGCATTTTTCAGAGGAAATTTGTCAATTGCTTATTTGTATAATTGCATAGGAAAAGACAACAGTTAGCCACATATCTTATACACACATACTCATACACATACACCCACCATTTGTCTTGTCTTATATGTATAATTGCCTGTAGATTCACACATACGTACACAAACATCTCTCTCTCTCTCTCTCTCTCTCTCTCTCACACACACACACACACACACACACAAATAAATCACAGATAATTTTTCCAGGAGCCATTATTCAATTTTGGCAGAAGTCATGGCTACTAATCAAAAGAGAAAAAAATTCATGTCCCATGGGCACCTTAGGTCTTTACTTAGACAAGTTTTGGCAATATATTCTATCTTTATTTTTAAAAAGATTCTTATAACTAAAATTTTGATCAAGTCTTATATCATACTTTATACCCCCTTTGCAGTTATTATCCAGCTTTTCTTATTTTAAAATTCTAAAAACCATAATCTATATTCAATGTTTTATCTTCTCAACAAACATTTTTAATACTATATGTATACTGTTCTAATCTAAGAGATCTAAATCCAACTGTAAACTCAAATGTTTTTTCAAATGTTAATAATGTTTACCTCATGCCAAATCTAGTCTTACTTTATATTTTGAAACTGTTAAACATACATCTTCCTTTTCTAGACCCATTGATAAGAATTTTTATAGTTTCTTACCAATATTTTTTCAATGTCTATTGCCTATAACTGGATCTCCTTATTAAGAACTATTCAAAGCACAGACTTTAAAGTTGGACTAGAGTTGAATATCTGCACGTCCATTCACTAGCTTTGCAACCTTGTTATTTAACTACTCTACACCTTGCATTTTTTATTTGATAAAAAGGAGTGGTAAGAGTATTTACCACATTGTATTTGATATGAGTAAATATACAGAATACTGTCTGGTACATAGAAAGAACTATACATGTATTAGCTATTATTAGTCCCATAAACTTAACAGAATGTTTTTTAAGTAAAAAAATCTGAAGAAACTTGCTTTTCCCTGATTTGTGTTTGAAAATCTTTTCTTTTAGGTGTGAGCATAGAACAACTTACATGCTATAGGAAAAGTAGTGGAAAAGGGGCCAAGCGGGGAACAGGAGTAGAAAAAGAACATCATTAATATTTTATTAGTGAGGTATTGGCTAAGTTCCTGGAATGGTAGCTTACACAGACTATTTATTTCTCTTGCACATAGCAGTCAGTTGAACAATACAGGCTATTAGGACAGTGCGTCTCAGAAAAGTCTTTCAAGGGTCAAAGTTACCATTACTTGATTATATTCTTTTTGTTGCTCTACCAATTGCTAGAGTAATGTCTTTAACTATGTGGTTGGAGAGGACCCATTGCCTTATCTTCCATTCTTCAGTTAGGATTATGAAAGAAATTCAGGATGTGTCATCAAAAGTCACACTCATCTCTTCTAGCACATTGCACAGGATGGGCCTAAGTCAATAACACATTTATCTGCAAGAGAAGCTATTTTCTAAGTATGTAGCCATGTGTCTAGATTAAACTTGGAGGGTTCCTTATCGAAAGGGAAAGGAAAAAAATCATGCTGTCAGCAGTGTTTGCTACAGTATTTAAAAATTTATCCAATGAAAATTACTTTAATAATTGTTCATTTGTAAATGTGTTCCTATTTGCTATACAATGAAAATGACAAACAGATTATAACTGTAAAATATTTTTTATCTATATCATATTGTTTTTGTAATAATCATGTTTATATGAAACTTATAAAATCCATATTCCTTTTTATAGTGTTGACTCTAAATTATATTGTATTTATAAATGCAAATTGTATCTATTTGACCATAGTATAGTACAGGATCATATTCATTCAAGATTTTTTTTAAAATCCTTCTAATGCTCAGGATTGTTAATAAGGCACCCTGTCCTCTTCTATACATACTTAGGTTGCTCAAAACCAGAATTTGAGTTTTGCAAATTATTATATGACCCTTGGATAAGATGAACTTTCTCTAAGAAAATTCCATAACCTTTTCAATGGGGTGTTATTATCTCCAGATAGTTGTGAAAATAAAATATACTCAAGAATATGTAGAATCTTAATACAGAAACTGGTACTCAGTAAATGTTAATGCTGTTCCTCTTCACTTTTACTCCTATTCATGGGTCAAAAAGATTTCCATTTTCCAGGTAGGGAATTGGAAATGGGAAAATGACATAAAACTGTTAAACTGATGTTTTCTTGTGTCACCACACGGACAAGATCTTAGCGTTCATCAACTTTCGTTTGTCAAGTCTTCATGAAGCCTTTCCAAATCTCTTAAACTCTATCTTCTTACTTTATTTTTCACAGACAGGTCTAAAAGCACCAAAGAGTCTCTTTTTGTATGTGGAGAAAAAAGCACACTGAAAGAGATACATTTTAAAATCTCCTTTTGGTCCGAAATATTCAATTTCAGCTAACTAATTTCATCACTATTAAATACTTTTTTTTAAATTTGATTAATTGCTATGCCCACTTTCACTATTAAAATTTTAAGGCAAATGCATAAAATTTTTAAGTACAGGAACTTGAAAATAGTGGGAAAATAGTGTAAAGTTCAGTTTCCAAAATATTTCAGTAATAATAAACACCATATGTTACTAATAAAAATATGTAGAACAAAATTGATATTGATATGCTATGATATTCTAACTCAATATATTTTATGTTGCATTTGTATATTTTTTATTTTATTGAAAAACTTTGCTCCTTAGCTAAAAGGTTTATTAAAGCACAAATAATCACCATTACATCTAGACAGTCAATAAGCAATTTGTTATGTTAATTTGTATGTGATTTATATAAACACAATAATTATTTCTACTCTGCCTTTGCTCTAGAGTAAAAAAGAATATAGAACAAATGTTTTTTTTTTAATAAAAAATGGGCCTGCAAATGTTTCATTGAATGTTTAATTCTATGTATCTATTAGTATTATATACCAGGGAAAAGTAAATTACATTTTCCAAACTCTATTTTGCTGAAACAAGCCTAAACAATGAGAAATAATACCTGAGCAATATTATAATGAAATGGAAATAGTTAAATGTTCTTTAAAAATATTATAGACCATAGAATGACATATTTATTGAAAACCAGGTTCAAAATTAAGGTAAAAATTACTGAGATAAAAAATTACATCTGTATGTCTTTTAAATAACCTACACCATATACTATAGATGGAAATGTGTATAGTTGAATATGCTTATTGCCTTGATTATGGAGATAGTTTCATGAATTAATGCATATGTCCAAGCTGATCAAATTCTATACATTAAATATGTCTAAAATGTTTTTGCATATCCAATATACTTTAATAAGGCTGTTTTTAAAGGAAGCGATCCCTCCACTCCCACAAATGATTGAAAAAAAACTGAGCTAGAGAATAGTTACCAATGGAAAATATCACTATGTGTTATATCTATCCTTTCAATCCATTTTGATTATATGATTAAAATTAAAAATTATACGAAAGTATATTGATTATAGGTACTTTTCTAAGTACTTTAAATATATTACTTTAATTCATTCTTACTAAATACAATGAAATACTCATGATTAAATGATGCTTTTAAGGCATTATTATCAAATGCCTTATTTGGAATCAACATTTCTGATATATGTCTGTTTACCTGAAGGATTTACTAGATTTTGCTTTTATGTTGTTTCTAATCTAAATTTCTGTTTGTAGTTGTGTGTGTATGTGCACATGTGTGAATATTTAGATGGGTCACTAATATGAGTTTCTTAAATGTATTAAATAGTTTAGAAACTAAGTGAACTAAGTGTGCATAGAATGATTTTTCTCTTTCTCTTTATATCAGTATTTGTCTCTTTATATAGCATTATGAATTTACATTCTTTTATTATTTAATAATTATAATTATTTCTTTTGATGCTCAAATTGCACTGAATGTGATCAATAGGAGCTCTTTCAAACAGCGTTAAATTTTTTAACATGATTTCATTAGTGTTTGAATGCCACATGCATACAAAAATACATCAATCTTACTCGCATTTTTCCTGCCGTAAAACTATATTCAACTGTTTCTTCAAGAAATCCTAATTCTCTTTAGTGGTAAATGGTATTTGCAAACCAAGACCTGGTGCTAGGTATGTTAATTACTTTTAGAGTGTCATTGCTTTTAGACTTTTTCAGTGGATAGATGTATGATATACTTTTAAAATAAATTTTATACTTTAGAACACTTTTAGATTTATAGAACTATTGCAAACTTTAGTTTCCCTAAGCTCCACATTCAATTTTCTTGTAATTAACACCTAACATTGGTATGCTCAAATATTGAAACATTAACTAAACTTCACCTATTCAGATTTTATTAACTTTCACTGTGTCTTTTCTGTTCTAGGACTTTATACAAAATACCATATTGCGTTCTCATCATGTCTACTTAAGCTTCTCTTGGCTTTAAGAGTTTCCCAGGCATTCTCTGTTTTTAATGACCTGAAAAGAGTCTATTCAGGTATTTTGTAGAAAGTTTCTGAATTAGAATGATCTCAATTAAACTTTAAAAATCCGATGTTTTTTTTCTCATGATTACTCTAAGATTATGGGATTTTGCAAGGAAGACCAGAGATAATGTGCCATTTTTTAGCTCATTACCTCAAGGGTACATAGGATTCTTTCTTATTATAGCTGTTAACTTTGATCTCCTGGCTGAGATAAAGGTCCATCAGATTTCTCCACTGCCAAGTTACCTCTTTTCTTATTTCTATAACATACTTTTTAGAGAAAAGTCACAATATGAAGACACCCTTGAAGAATGTGAAATTAAGCTCTACCTCCTAGAAGGCAGATTAACTATATAAATTATTTGGATTTTATTCTGCTTTGAAAATTTGTTTCTTCTCTCTCATTTGCTTTTTCCTCCCATTTATTCAATAAGTTATTTATATTAGTTTAGGTCCATAACTATTTACATTCTACTTTGGGTTAAAATACAATACTTTATTGCTAAAATTATTTGGGAGGTCTTTCAGTTGGCCCTAGGTTGTTTTTCCATATCATTGTTTGTTTTGTTTTGATTTTTTTAAGAACTCCATTACTATCTGGCACAAGATGTTCTAGGGTCATTTGGTATACATGCTATTCTGGTCCTAGAATCAGCCATTTATTCAAAGAATTTTAGTTTTTTTTTTTTATTTTGAAGATTGGAATTAGAAATCAAGATCTGAGTAGTAGGTGTTAAGGTGGTTAATTTTACATGTCAGCTTGACTAGGCTCAAGAATACCCACATAGCTGGTAAAACATTATTTCTGGGTGTGTCTATGAGATTGCTTGCAAAAGAGATTGGCTTTTGAATGGGTAGACTTAGTAAGGAAAATCACCTCTGCCAGTGCATGTGGGGATTATCCAATCCATTGAGGGCCTGAATAGAACAAAAAGGCGGATGAAGGGCAAAGTTGTTCTCTGCTTGAGCTGTATCATTAATCTCCTGTTTTTTTAACATTGGTTACCCTGGTTTTCAGGCATTTGAATTTAGACTGAAACCTACACCATTGACTCCCTTGGTTCCTGGGGTTAGACTAAAACTATACCACTAACTTTCTGGGCCTCCAGGTTGCACAAGGTAGAAGGTGAGACTTCTTAACCTCCATAATTGTACAAGCCAGTCCCTCATAATTGGCTTAACAATCCTGTTAGTCCTGTTTCTCTTCAGAACTCTCACTAATATAGTTGTACTCATTGCTACTGTAGTAACTTTGCCTCTAGGCCCCCTTAGCAGCCAGAGCAAAAAATATATGTGTGTGTATACTAACCCATGTATATACACATATCTGTAAATATTTTTATACATAACCATATGTATCTATATCTATATCTAAACATGAGTTTATACTGGTGTGTTCCATTCTAATTTATTACCACATCATTTTAGTTTCTTCTTTCTCTTATCTCTAAACTTCCACTACAACAGTGAGAAAATCTTCCACCATCCACCTTCTCTTGCTTGTTTAATTCCTGTAGACATCTGTAAAAGTATCAGAATTGTTAACCCATATCTGATGGGTTCAGTGCTTATCTATAATTTTTCCCCATAAGTTTTATAACCTCCATTCATTTACAAAATTATGTAGCTCAGCACTTATTTTCTCCATTCCATCCAGTAAGGTTGTTTCATACATTTGTATTAGAATTCAATTGTTTTGTTATATTCTGCATTCCATTCTGGTATTCTTCAGTCTTCTAAATTATTATTATTTAAAAAATTTTGAAGAATAAGTTTTAAACTTTGTACTGTGTCATTCAGTGGATTTTGACTAGTTATTATTGTCATTTATCTGCAAATATAGTATCATACTTAATAGATTCATATTCCTAAATCTTCCCTGTGTTTTACTATTCAACATTACCCCCACTCCTCTTTCCCAAATCAGTAGCAACTTTTCATATGCTTATTGTCTCTACAGTTTTGGCTTTTCCAGAATGGCTTATAATAAACTGATTGGATTTTTAACATATAAATATTTATTTAAGTTCCATACATGTGTTTTGTGGCATAATAGCTCATGTTTTTATCACTGAATAATATTCTGTATTATGGATTGACTATAGTGGCTTCTACATTCAAGGTCATCTTGGTAGCTTGTATTTTTAGTGATTATGAATAAAGCTGCTACAAACATTTGCCTGTATGTAGGCATAACTTTTAAAATCATTCTGTAAACAAGGCATGCATGCAATTAATGGATCACATGGTAAGAGTATATTTAGTTTTGTAAGAAACCCGAACTCTCTCAAAGTGGTTTTATTGTTTTGCAGTCTACCAGCAATGAAAGTAACTGTTCCTCTGGTCCTTCACCAGAAATGGTGTTTTCAGATTTTTGGATTTTAGCTAATCTAATAGGTGTATAATGAATGGTATCATGTTTTAATTTGCAATACTCTGGGGCAGCAGTCCCCAGCTTTTTGGCACCAGGGACCCATGCTCCTATGATAATCTAATGCCTGATAATCTACGGAGGAGCTGAGAAAGTGATGGTAGGGCTGGGGAGAGCCTGCAAATAAAATGAAGCTTTGCCATCCTCTGCTCACCTCCTGCTGTGCAGCCAGGTTCCTAACAGATCACAGCCAGGGGTTTGAGTGCCCCTGCTCTAAGATATCTCTTTAGATTCTTTATCTACTTTTTATGTTCCTTTTCTTTATTCTTGTAGATTTATATTAAATATTGGATAGTATGAATTCTGAAAGTCTATTTTTTTCTTCAATATTATGTCTATTATCTTAGATCTTTTGCTTTTTTATATTACCTTAGAATCAATTTGTTAGTATCTACATAATAGCTCCCTGGGATTTTGGTTGGGAATCATACTGAATCTATAAATCAAGTTGGGAGAGACTGACATTTTAACAATATTGAGTCTTCCAATCCATAAACATGAAATATCTCTTTATTTTTTAGACCTTTAGCTTCTTTCATCAGATTATTATATTATTATATTTTTAACATAAAGATTTTGTACATAATTTGTTAGATTTATACCTATTTTGGTGCTGTTATAAATGGCAATGATTTTAATTTCAAATTCAAATTGTTTATTGCTAGTACATAAAATGTAATTAACTTTATAAAACTTTGTATTCTGTTCTACAAAGGTCATTTTAGCATTTGAGAACAAAGCAATTTTATTGCTTTCTACCCAAAGAAAATATATACTATATTTTCTTTTCTTGTCTTATTGGGCTAGGTAGAGCTTCTAGTACAGTGTTGAATAGGAGTGGTGAGAAAGGACATCCTTGTGTCGTTCTTATTTTGTGGGGGAAAGCATTTAATGTCCCATCATTAAATGTGATGTTCATTCTGTGTTTTTAGAGATGTTCTTTATCAAGTCAAGAAAGTTCTATAATATTATGATTAAATGTCAGTGTTCTTGTAGAATTCTGTCCCTGAGATATGGCATTTTAAGCATGTCTTAGTTTTTCCCTCCTTAGTGAGACAGGAAGGCCAGAAGGGCTAGAATTAGAGAAATACTCATTCCCAGGTCCAGTAAGGCTATGACAAGGTCTTTTTCCTGGATAGTAGGCCTTTGTTATGAAGAAAGCTCTAAACATATTCCACAATGGTTACTTTTCCTCTTCCTCTGACAGATTCATTAAGGGAGTTTCCTTGTCTGCTCTTCTCTACAAGAATCTAGTTGGTTTCCTGAAGATGAAACCCACAGGAGGTTGTGACCTCCCAAAACTCTAAACCCCAAGAGTTTCTTACCCCTTCCTTCATACTAGTCTGTATTCATCTTCTAGCAATATATGAAAATTACCTTGTTACTTTTCCCTATGAGTTTATAGCTTCTTTTCCAGTAAAGAGCTCCCAGCTGTGACCCTTTGAATTTGCCTCTTTGACTTTCAAAGTGGCATTCTGACTTGCAACCTTAGTGCTCTGATAAGTTCAAGATAGGCATAGATTTTTAGTTTGTTCATGAGTTAAATTTCCAAGTTTTTTACATGTCAGAGTTAAACCAGAAGTCCTTGGATTTATATTTTTTTAAATCTGAGTTTTTATTAACATTTTCAATTTAAATACAATATTGCAATATTTTCTGGACCTTAATTGATTTTATATTTATCTTCTTTTTCCTTACTATGAAACATTTACTAGTAATAGTATATAATACTAGTGTTATCTGTGATACTTCAAAAGATTTTTAAAGTTATAATATTAATATTGTAGCTTGAGATTCCTTGGCCATTTCTTTTATCCTTAGAATATGTCTCACAAAGGGTGTTTAGAGTACTATGTTGGAATTATTACAAAACAATTATTTTCTTTTTTGCAGTTGTATTATCTGATACATAGTTCTGTTCACTTTTTTTCTCTTGTTAAATTTTAGGGTTGCACTTTTTTAAAAAATTGAAGTTTATATTTTTACTAGATAAAATGTTAATATGGTTTAAAGACAAAAACTTTCAAAAATGGTATATTTAGAAAGATATTACTTTCATTTACATCACATATTTTGTGTTTTACCCTTTTTTGCAAGAATACCTATTTTTCTTATTATCCCTTATATCTAACACAATTTTAGAAGTACAAAATAGTTTATCCAACTAGTTACCTATTATGATATTAAAGTTGTAGATTGTTTCCAATGTTGCTATAATAAATTACAGTATAACAAAACACTTGTGCATTATATTGTTATATTTGTAAAAGTGAATCAAACTCCATTCAATAGTTTGTAACATTTTGAAATCCCCCACAACATATAAAAATTCCTATTTTTTATATTTTAGCCAAGATTATATTATCAGAATTTCAGATTTTGCTGACCTGATAAGAGAAATAATATCCCTGTGTATTTTTATGAATTGTTGTTACTATTATATTAAACAATTTCACATTCATAATGGCCTTTTTTCTTCTTTTCCCCTATTCATTTCCTCTTGCAATTTTTTTCTGTCAATTTGTTCTTTTTTTCTCTCTATTTTTCAGAGCACTTTATATAATTGACATTTTAAGGCTTCGTTTATAATAACAATGTAAAATATTTTGTTCTAGTTTTTCCTTTGGCTATTGCCTTTTCTTCAATTCAAATTTTTAATCATTTTTTAGTTTTAGATTATTGTATTTATTAATTTTCTTTTATTTCTTCTGAACTTTAAATAGTAAAATGTTCCATGAGCACTTTGTAGCTACCTTTTCTAGAGTCAGAGTGCAATAATAATATATATATATATATATCAATAAAACCCTCCTTATTGATTGCTCTTTAGATGCTTTTCGTCTTTATTCAATATTGTGTCAGTTAGAACTGAAACAAAATACTGTGCTGGAGGTTTACTACGAAGTGCTCTGGGGTCGATACTTATTGATAAAAATGGAAAGAGCCAGAATAGGCCAGAGGAAGTAGTTGGGCTTTCATGTAGTCTCCACAAAGGCTTCAGCCAGCAAACTTAAGGGGAGCACTGAAGCTGAATGGCCATTCAGAGTTGTTCCATGTTACACTAATGGGAATTTATATTCTTATATTTATTGATTGCTGGCTGTTGACTGTCACCAGAAAGGGAGCTCCATTTACCTAAGGCGTTTTTCAGAGAGGGCTAACAACTAGGAGCTGGCAGGACTCCAAGAAGTTTAGGGAAAGGTCTTTCAATCCCGAAGACAGTTTCTGGGCAGTTTCTATATCTTTCTCCTTGTATGTTTCTAATCTCTGCTCTCTGAAGGTTGCTGCTGAGTTTTGAGTGCATAGCTACCAATATCTGTTATGTCTTGATTGTGAATTGTGGTTACTATGTTATTATATATATAATGAAAATGTTCCACCTTATTTTAAAGTTAACTCACTGTGTCAGACTTAACATTTTCAATTGTGTTTTGCTTCGTGAGCCATTCTGAAAAAAAACTTTTTTAAAGAGAATTAAGCAATTTACATTTATTGATATAATTTATGTATTTATTAACTCATACATTTTTATGTTAATAATACTGTACATTATATTTACCATGTATTTTTTTAATATGGCCTAACTTTTTCTACCACTTGCTAAGAGTATTTTGGTATTTAAAATGTTTCTACTTCTGTCTATGGCCATGACACTCTGAACAAGCCAATCACGTCTGATCTTAGCTGCTAAGCGGGGTCGGGCCTGGTCAGTACTTGGATGGGAGACCACCTAGGAAGACCAGGTGCTGTGACATTAACAAACAAACAAACAAACAAACAAAATGTTTTTATTTCTGCCGTAGTGGTTACTTTTATGCTAATGTTGTTATCTGACACTTAAAACGCACCTTTTCTCTCACAGGCTTCCAGCCTTTGGTTTGTGACTTTTTTGCTTGGTATTTAGTGTTTCTCAATTTACTATGTGGAGTAAATGAGTTTATCTACTTTTTCTTGCGTGTGAAGGTGTGTATGTGCGTGTGCCAATGTACCCCGCATGCTATAATCACTTTGTCATATTCTATATAATTTATTTTCACTCTTCTTACTTAAAGGAAATTATCTTCTAATTTCCTTTTTGATTATGTTTCTTTCTGAATATTCTTTTCCATTAACTTCAGAGCAGGTCTATAGTTGGTGAATTTTTCTCCATTTTGTTTGCCTGAAAATGTTTTTATTTAGGCTTCATTTTACCTTGAGAATTATTTTCTTCAAGCCTAGGGAATATAATTCTATAGTGTTCTGGTTTTCCTTTCTTTCTTTTGAAAAACCAGCTATCACTTTATTGATAATCCTTTAAAATTTTTTCCAAGGCCTATCTACCACTGCAATCCCTTCTTTCAGATTGTTGTCTGTATGTTTTATTTTCAGTAATTTTCATGTGACATTCCTGAATGTAGTTTATTTGTATTCATCCTGTTTGAGGTTCATAAAGCTTTTAAAAAATCTTTTTTATGTTTCAATTATAGTTGGCATGCAATATTATATTAGTTTTAGGTATACAACATAGTGATTAGACATCTATAAAACTCACAAAGTAATCATTCTGATAAATTTAGTACCCATCTGATGCTGTACATAGTTATTACAATATTTTTGATTATATTCCTTATGCTATATTTTATATCTTCATGACTATTTTGTAACTACCATTTAATTGTATTTCTTAATTCTTTCTCCATTTTTCACCTACCCCTTTACACTGCTCCCATCTGGTAACCCTTAAAATGTTCTCTGCATCTATGAGTTTGTTTCTGTTTTGTTTATTTTGTTTTTGATTCTACATGTAAGTGAAATCACATGGCATTTGTCTTTCTCTCTCTGATTTATTCCACTCAGCACAGTATCCCCTGTGTCCATCTGTGTTATTTAAGATGTAAAGATTTTATTCTTTTATTTATTTATTTTGTGGCTGAGTAATTTTATGTATATCTCTTTTTTATTTATTCATTATTGATGGGCATCCAGGTTACCTCCATCGTAGAGCGTCTTGACTCCATGACAGGATTCTTCTTTCTTCTTTCTTCTTTCTTCTTTCTTCTTTCTTCTTTCTTCTTTCTTCTTTCTTCTTCTTTCTTCTTCTTCTTCTTCTTCTTCTTCTTCTTCTTCTTCTTCTTCTTCTTCTTCTTCTTCTTCTTCTTCTTCTTCTTCTTCTTCTTCTTCTTCCTCCTCCTCCTCCTCCTCCTCCTCCTCCTCTTCTTCCTCCTCCTCCTCCTCCTTCTTATTATTATTATCATTGGAAAAACTTTCAGCTATTACCCTCTTTGAACATGGCTTTTGCCGCATTCTTATTTTCATCACCATCTTAACTAAAATAACATGTCAGTAACACATTTTAGAGTGTTAAATGGTTCTCCTATGTTCCTTTCTGTATTTTTATTGTTTTATGCATGTAGATATTTTTTTCAGAACCATAATCAATTTTAATTTTTCTACTTAATGGTATCTAATCTTCTATTAATTCTACACATTAGGTTTATAATTCAGTATTTGTAAGTTCTATAATTTTCCCTACTTATTTTTAAAATAGTCAACATTTTTTCTGCTAAAATTCTTGCATTTTTTTTTTATTCTTAAAAATAATAGGCATAGCTATTCTGGCCTGTGTCTGCTTTCTTCATATTTTTTAATGTGACTTATTAAGATTTTTTGTGTTTGTTTTGTTTTAAGAATATATTGTGCATATATATATATACATATATATAAATATATATAATTAAACAGATATATATATATATCTTTGTTGTAAAGCTAAACCTGCTATATATATATATATAAATATATATAATTAAACAGATATATATATATCTTTGTTGTAAAGCTAAACCTGCTATATATATATATATATATATATATATATAGCTTTACAACAACAAAACTGCAAAACTGAGAGAAAGGTACAGAAATTTCCCATATGTGCCCTGCCCCCAGATATGCATAGCTTTTTCACTATTAACATCCCCACCAGAGTGGTATATTTGTTATAACTGATGAGCCTACATTGACACATTATAATATATAAACTACAGGTGTTTTACATTCTATAGATTTAGACAAATGTGTGATTACATACATTCATTATTATAGAATCATGCAGAGTATTTTCACTGTTCTAAAAATCTTCTGTGTTCCACATATTCACAACTCCTTCCCCACTAACCTCTGACAAACACTGATCTTTTTACTGTCTCTAGTAGTGCCATTTCCAGAATGTCATATAGCTAGAATCATATAATAATTAGTCGTTCTGGATTGGCTTTCTCCACTTAATAAACTGCAAATGGTTACTCCATTTGTTTTTATAGATTAATAGCTCATTCCTTTTTAGTGATGAATAATATTTCATTTTCTGAACATACCACAGTTTATGTATTCATTAACCTACCAATGGATATATTGGTTGTTTTCAGGTGTTGACAATTGTGAATAAAGCTGCTATTAACACCCACAAGCAGGTTCTCAGCTGGACATAAGTTCTCAGCTTCTTTAGGTATATACTAAAGAATGTGCTTGCTGAATCATAGAGTATATTTAGTTTTTTGAGAAACCACTAACCCATCTTCCATAATGGCTTGCCAGTATGCATTTCTACCAGCAAGGAATGAGAGGTCTGATTGCTTTACTGTCTCACCTGCATTGGGTGTTGTCAGTGTTCTGGATTTTGGCCATTCTAATAGGTGGTTAGTTGTATTTTATTAATATTTTAATTTACATTTTTTCAATGACATATTATGTGAAACATCTTTTTATATGCTACTTTGCCATCTGAATATCTGTGTGAAGTATTGGTTGAAGTCTTTGATCCATTTTTAACCAGGGTGTTGGTGTTTTTATTGTTGAGTTTTAAGTACCCTTTGTATATTTTAGATAATACACCTTTATCAGACATCTTCACAAATATTTTCTCCCAGTATGTGATCTGCCTTATAATTCTTTTGATATTGTCTGTCACAGAGCAGAAGATTTTCATATTAATGAATTCAAGCTCAACTGTTGTTTCTTTAATGAACCAGGTCCTTGGTGTTGTATCTAAAAGGCATTGCCATAGCCAAGGTCATCTAGGTTTTCTCCTATGTTATCTTCTAGGGATTATCTAATTTCATACTTTACATTTAGCTCTATAATAAATTTTGAGTATGTTTTGAGAAAGGTATACAGTCTACGTGTGTGTAAATATATATATTGCGTGTGGATATAAAGTTGTTCCAGCACCATTTATTGAAGAGACTATTTTTGATACCATGTAGCTTTTCTCCTTCATCAAAGATCAGTTGATTATATTTGTGGAAATAATTTTATGGATCTTTATTCTGTTTTTTTTTTTTTTTTGTAATCTAATGATTTTCTCATCAATATCACACTGTCTTTATTAAGGTAGTAGCTTTAGGGTAAGTCTTGAAGTCAGATAGTGTCAGTCCTCTAACTTTCTTTTCCTTCATTATTATTGTCTCTATTTTATTTTTTTGCCTCTCTCCATATAAACTTTGGAATCAAGTTTGTCAATATCTGAGTTTTGATATATCAAATTAGGCAGAACTGACATCCTGACAATAGTGTCTTCCTTTCTATGGAACATGAACTATCCTTTACTTAGTTCTTTGATTTCATTTGTAGCTTCCTCATAAAGATCTTTTATATCTTTGTTAGATTTATGCATAAATCTAACTTTTGAGGGGGGCCTGCTAGCTAAGTAAATTGCATTTTTAATTTCAAATTCCACTCATTTATTATTAGTATATAAAAATAAATTGGTTTCTGTGTATTAACATTGTTTCCTAAAAAAAATGCTATTATTACTATTTCGTTCTAGATTTTTAAAATATTCTTTTGGAGTTTCACATAGACGATCATGTCATCTTTGAATAAAGACAGTTTTATATCTTCTTTTCAAATTCATATACCTTTTGTTTTTTTTCCTTGCTTATTGCATTAGTGAGGACTTCCAGTGCAATTTTGAAAAGGAGTATTGAGAAGAAACATCCTTGCCATGTATCTGATCTTAGTGGGAAAATTTTAAGTTTCTCTCCATTAAGTGTGATCTTAGCTGTAGTATTTTTGTGAATACATTTTATCAAGTTGAGAAGGTTTCTCTGTGTTCCTAGTTTATTGATATTTTTTATTCTGAATGCATATTGACTTTGTCAAATGTTTTTTTGTGTATCTATTGATAAAACTGTGTGCTTTTTCTTCTTTAACTTACTGATGTCATGGATTACATTAATTAATTTTCAAATATTAAACCCACCTTGCATATCTGGGATAAATCTCACTTAGTTGTGGTGTATAATTCTTTTTATACATAATTGGCTATGATTTGCTAGTATTTTATTGGAGATTTTTGCATCCATATTCATGAGAGGTATTGGTCTGTCTTAGTTTTTTATCATATCTTCATCTGCTTTTAGTATTAGGGTAGTGCTTGCCTCATTAAATGAAACAGGAGGTATTCTCTCTACTTTTATATTCTGAAAGAGATTGTACAAAATTGATATAAGTTTTGGGTTTTTTAATATTTTAAAAAAATTCACCAGTGAGCCTATGTGGGCCTGGTATTTTCTGTTTTTAAAGGCTATTATTAATTCAATTTCTTTATTAGACATATGCCTACTAAGATTGTATGTTTCTTCATGTATGAGTTTTGACAAATGTGTCTTTCAAGGAATTGGTCCGTTTCTTCTTTCAGGGAATTGGTCCATTTCTTTCCAAAGTGTTCAGCATAGATTGTTAGTAATATTCTTCTATTATACTCGGAATTAGTGTTGTACACCTTTTTTTTTTACATATTAGTAATTTGTTTCCTCCCTTTTTTCTTCATTAGCCTCATTACAGGCTTATCTATTGTACTGATCTTTCCAGTAAACCAGCTTTTAATTTTGTAAATGTTTTCTAATGCTGTAGGATGAAATTCTCAGTTTCATTGATATCTGTTCTGATTTTTATTTTTATTTTTTGTGCTTACCTTGGATTTAATATGTTCTTCTTTTTCTATTTCTTAGGTAAAATCTTAGATGATTAATTTTAGATATTTCTTATTATCTACTTTATACATTCAATGCTACAAATTTTCTTTAAGCACTGCTTTGATTGAATCCCCCAAATTTTGGTAAGTTGTGTTTTATTTTTATTTAGTTAATAATTTTAAGTTCTTGATATTTCTTCTTTGACCCATGTGATAGTTCAAAATGTGTTGTTTAATCTTCAAATAGTTTGATATTTTCCATGTATCTTTCTGGGTTTTTTATTGTTGTCGTTTTTGTTTTTTGTTAATTCTATTCTGATTTGAGAACAGACATCTATAATTTCTTTTTTTAAAAAACTTGTTAAGGTTTGTTTTATGGTGCAGAATGTGATCAATCTTAATAATCGTTTTTTTTAAACTTGAGAATAATGTGTATTCTGTTGCTGTTTTATGAACTAGTTTATAAATTTTCCAATTGGTTGATGGTATTGTTGAGATCAACTCTGTCCTTACTGATATTATACATACTAGATCTGTCCATTTCTGATAGAGGGGAGTTAAATTCTCCACTGTAATAATTGATTCATTTGTTCCTTCTTCAGGTCTAT
Source organism: Macroglossus sobrinus (assembly GCA_004027375.1). NCBI lineage: Eukaryota > Metazoa > Chordata > Mammalia > Chiroptera > Pteropodidae > Macroglossus > Macroglossus sobrinus. The sequence continues at coordinate 580,825 of PVKZ01000527.1, read as the reverse complement.
ATGTCCCAGTTTTGCTTCACATATTTTGACATTTATTTGTAAGGCACATATAAGTCAAAGGTTTTTATGTGTTTTGAAAATTTGACTTCTTCCTCTTTATGTAATGCCTATCTCATTACCTGGTAACTTTTCCTTCTTTGAAGTCTATTCTATTTGAAATTAATATAGCTACTCCCACTTTCTTTTGATTAGTGTTAGCACAGTACATCTTTCTGCATCTATTTTTAATCTGTATGTATCTTTATACTTAATAGTGTAAACAACATATAGTTGGGTTTCTTTCTGGGTCCACTCTTACAATCTCTGTCCTTTAGTCAGTCTGTTTAGACCATTGATATTCAAAAATTTATTAATAGTTGGTTTTCTAGCTATAATATTTGTTAGTTTTTTATTTGCTGTCCTTGCTCTCTTTCTCTGTATTTGTCTTCCAATCTGTTTCTATGTTTGTGATTTTAATTGATCATTTAATATGATTCCATATTTGTTCCTTTCTTTAACACGTTATAGTTTTTCTACTTTCTTTAGTGGTTGCCCTAGAATGTGTGATGTACATGTACAACTAATTCAAGTACACCTTAAAGTAACACTACACTACTTTACCAGTAATATAATTACTTTGTAGTAAAAAAATAATTCTAATTCTTCCTTTGTATTTCTTGTATAGTGATGTTATTCATTTCACATTTCACCTATGTATATACATAATTACATATAAATATATACATATAAAATTTGATACATTTTTGCAATTATTTTAAACAAATTTATCTGTTAGATCAAGTAAGAATAAAAAAAAATTTATTTTCACTTATTCTCTTATGCTCTTTTTTATGTATATCTAGGTCTAACTTATATCATTTTCCTTCATTTTAAAGAAAATTTTTAAAACTTTTCCTTGTAACAAATTTTCTCAATTTTTGTTCTGTTTATTTCTCCTTCATTTTTAAAGGATATTTCACAAGGTACAGAATTCTACGCTGGTGGTTTTATTTTTGTCCCTCTTAGCACTTTAAATATTTCTCTCTACTCTCTTCTTGCTTACATTTTTTTTGTGTGGAAAAGTAGGATATAATTCTTATCTTTGTTCCTCTATAGATAGAGTATTCTTTTTTCTACTTTGTCTTTTTTGAGAATTTTTGAATCTTTGTTTTTCAGTAGTTTAAAAATGATAAGCCTATATGTAGTCTTTTTGACATTTACCCTTGATGGTTTTCTCTGAGGTTCCTGCATCCTTTTTTTTGGTATCTGACATTAATTTGGGGAAATTCTTAATCATTATTGTTTTAAATATTTCTTTTATTCTTTTCTCTCTTTCTTTTAGTATTCCCCTTATGTGTATGATATACTTTTTGTAGTTGTTCCATTGTTCTTGGATATTCCGTACATCTTTCGATAGTTTTTTTTTTTTTCTGTTTGCTTTTCAGTTTAGAGGTTTTTATTATAAAATGCTTAAGGCCAAGATTCTTTCCTCAGTTGTGTCCACATTACTAATAAACTCAGCAAAGGTATTCTTTTTGTTTGTTTGTTACAATTTTGCTGTGTTTTTTTTTTTTTATCTCTAGCCTTTCTATTTGGTTCTTTCTTAGGAATTTCATCTTTCTGCTTACATACTGTTCATACTCTCTACTTTATCCATTAAAGTCTTTAGCTTATTAACTATAGTTGTTTTAAATTCCTGGTCTGATAATTCTGACATCCCTGCAATGTCTGGTTTGTTTCTTCCCTTGTCATTTCATTTTTTTTTCTTTGTAATTTTTTCTTGATATTTGAACATGATATACTGGGTAAAAGAAATGCTGTAAATAAGCCTTCAGTAATGTGGTGATGAGGTGTTGGGGAATGGAAAGAGTTCTGTAATCTTATGATTAGGTCTCAGTCTTTAGTAAATCTGTGCCTCTGTGCTGTCAGCTTCACATGTGCTTGTCAGTTTTCCCTCCTTAGGTTGGGCAGAATGGCTAGAGTGGGCTGAAACTGGGTTGTCATCAGGAGTAGGATATTTTTCTCTTCTCCCAAATTATTTGGGCTCTGATAATACCCCAGCTGGTTAAGATCTAGTTAATTAGCTTTTCCTGAAGGCTGACCTTTTTAAGAAGTATAAAATGTTCTAGTGTGTTTCCAAGTAGTTCCTTTTTCCCTGTCCATGCTCAAAAAAGCATTGGGGGGTTTCTCAGGTGTTTATTTTGAGAACCTAGTTAGAGTTCCAGAAATGTGTAGGTTCCTCAATTACTAGATCTCCCTGACTTTTTTTTTTTTTAAGAGTAGTCCACTCTGAGCGTCCAGCAGTTTGTTAATTGCAGTTCTGGTTTCCCTACATGGCATTGGTTATGAGAATGGTTCTTCTCCGGTAAGTTGTGATTCTCTGTGTTTGCCTGTCTATTTTTTAGCCAGTGGTTTGCTCTGTGTCCTTCTTTAGGAGGACTTATTCATTTGTAGTTTGGTAAGCTTCTTGTTAAGATAGCTCATCAACTTCTGAGACCCTTACAGGCTGGGTTTGCATTCATAAACTTTTTAAATTATTGAATTTTATAAAAATATGTTTATAAGCAGCATTGGGGGCCAAAATTCAGGACTTTCATTTTCTCCTTATTTAGCATTTCAAATACATTTCACAGCCACATATAATCTATGAGGCGGGAAATGATTTGAAGAAATAGAAGATGGTGGTCATAACAATTTATTTCATGTTTCAGATGTAACACATTAGTTTTAAAAGTTTGGAGTTTTTAAATTTCTAGAAAATATTAAAACAAGTCTCACACGTGCACATACACTCATAAAAAAACATTTGGTAGAAATGTGTACATTGTCAAAATTTCATTTAAAGAATAGATAGCCTTTTTTTTTTTTAAGTTTAATTTCACATGTCTCTGTCCAGTTGGCCCACCTAGCTCCTGGTCCCCATTCTGAACTTTCCTCCAGGCTGAAGCCTTAAAGAATAAGGCACCCTGGGCCCAGGGCTGTTGGACACTCTTAGCTCTCAGCATTACCCCTTCTCCCGCAGCAGGCACACAGGTCCTGAAATATCTCCAGGTTTATGCTCTGAGAAGATGCCTTCCCCATCTTACAAGCTGTCTGTGTGCAGCCCACTCTGCTCTTCATTATCCTCCCTATACCCCACTGTCTCCCTGTCTGGTCAATAACCTATTAGTAAGTAAAGTAGTATCTTCATGTTTTGTAAATATAACCAGTTCTGTAGCCTTTGCTTTTTTGTTGTTGTTATTGTAGAGAAACACTGGTTTTTCAAATACAATTATAAAATTTATAGCAAACTCTTGCACTCAATCTTTTGTTCTCCCCATGGCTCCTGCATGGTTGCCCAGATACTCTTAAAGACCGATAGAAATTGCTAAAGTATCCTCAGAGAAGAATTGAACCATTTGATTAAATGATTTTCTCTTTAATACCAACTAAAATTTTTATGCAAATAATCTGATACAACTAGAAAAGTGTGTTCAGAGTTGGAAGGACTATTTATGATTTCTCCCCATATTCTAACCTTGTATAATAGAAAATTTCTGTTAAAACTGTCTTGTTAACTCATCCTCACCAAAGGAGAAGCATATTTAACCTGATTGATTGGAATGTGATCACCTTCCACTAATTTATTTCAAAGAAGGATCCAGAATCTTTTTTTTTTCTTAAATCACCTTCACTCAACCTATTTTCTCTATCATGCTCTCTCCTCTTGGACTAGACACACTATTCCTCTTTCCATATGAATTACAGTAGTCCAAAGGCACGGGGGACTCTTGATAATTCAAAGGCAAGATTTACGGTGAAGTTTTAGGCAAAGTAAAATGTATGACCTGCCTCACTAAACTGAATTTCATGTTTGTTTTTCAAAGTAAAGTTGATATTATGGCATAAATAGAACATTTTAAAGGATTCGTTTAAAAATTACACTCAAGTAATTGAGTTTTATCTTCCTCTTCTGTGCTCACAGGTTTCTTGGTATTTCTATCAGAACTTTAATTATACACACCTTTTCATCACTGTTTGCCTGAGCACACACTGTGTCTCCACTTCAATGTGATTGCCTTTATTTGGGGTGCACTTAAAGTCCAGTATGTCTTAAGGTAAATCTACAAAGATTTTGAATTCTTTTAAATTCCTGAAGTGATATTTTCTTGGTCACATTTCAGATTGCCAGCTCACGAACAGAGATACTTTTAGTCTTAAAGCAACCATTAAAGTCTACCAAAAAAATCACGTAAATTATTTCTCATTCCAGGTATATTACTGACATGAAAATGATTACTCACAATTGTTTTTATCCCAGATAAATTTTGAAATTAAAAGATAATGACCAAAAATAGACATTATCAACCTAAAATTACTTCAGATGTGAAAATTCAAGAATAGTTCACACTGTCTTGTGATACTCAAGATGTTCTCTAAGTTTTTTGTTACAGGAAAGAAAGAACTGTGAGAAGGAAGTACAAAATGAATATTATGTCTATTAGAGTTAATTTAATTGAACAAGAACAGATGCCAGGTGCCATATCAAGAGTGTGATGTAACTGTTTCTATGTTTTTTTAACCCCAAAATTAATTAATTTAATTTTCACTGAGACTAAGAGGTCTGAGCTGCCAATTTTTAGTTTTGCTTGAGATCATTTAAAAAGTCATTTAGAAACATTCACAAAAAAGAGAAAGTGCATAGCCAACATTAAACTGACACAGAGTGAAGTCATTGAAATAAAGCCTGGCCTAAGTAGTCTTTAAAAATATTTTTATATTGAAATGTAACATGAAATTTGTCTTAAAATGATGAAAGCTGACTCTATAGCCAACTGAGAAAAGGAAATGGTTGTAACATATTGATGATCCATAAGGCTTAATGAGTAACCTCCCTCCTAGTTTCAAAAATGTTTAATCTTTGCTTTCTGAGAGTTAATTTAATCTCTAAGAAAGATGTGAAACCATATAATAGAAAAAAAGCGACTTTCAGATTAGCCCAAATTGAATATAATCTGATTAAGTGTACTACACAAATATAGAAGGAATGTATACTTGAAAGAAGTGTTCCTCAGCTACTGAAGCAAAGGAAAGGCCAAACTACACTTCCAGGATAAAAACAAGGGAGGTAAAGAACATCAGATTATTTTTTCCAGGATTTACAGCTTTACTGCCTGGTTTCTATTATTCAGTTCATCCAATTTCAACACATTTTTTGTTAACAAGAGCAAGTCTCCCGTGATCTGACCAGAATAAACATAAACAAACTGCTCACATTAAGGAAAAAAATGAGGGCAACATGAGGACAAAAAAAAAAAAAAAAAAAAAATTAAAAAAAA